>JALPQI010002678.1:0-91819 GCA_025490895.1 Thaumatotibia leucotreta
CGTAGCCGTAGACCATTTTACTGCGCTTTATATTGCATTTTGCAGGAAAAACTAGTCACTTACTGCTTTTGGGGTTTCGAGTTTCCATGTTCCAGTTTTCCAAATTAAAAACCGATCGATTGGGATTATGCGTTTTGATTTGCTGATTATAGATCACCAATAAACCAAAAATCGGAAAATTGACAGTTACTGTGGTTTAGGAATTGCACGGCAGTATATTTCAATTGACCGTAAAATTAAATTTATTTCCTCCGAACGATCAATGTAATGCGTGCACTGCTTAGTTGTCAAACGTTGCGAATGGCAGTCAAACTGTCATTATCAAGTGCAATTAACAATAATAATATAATAATAAAAATATCTTCTAGTTAGTTTTTCTTTGGGGCTAGATAATTGTGTTTCTTAGCGGGACCTTACGGCTAAGTGGCGCCAACTAGTGGCATACGTTTTCGAGACAACCCTCATTATCTTTTCTTAGAATGTTAGAATTTTCAATCAAATAATGCTCATGGTTTGGCTAGAAATCTGCATCGCATTCCTGGGTTTCAATAAAAGCCTGGGTCATGGAAACACACTGTATTACTCTCTATGGAATTTGCTAACTCTTGTACTTATCATGATCAATGAATCCGTAGGTTATTTACCCTTGTTCCTCGTACATTGCCAATTTACATTACCAGCAATGTACAAGGAAATAATATTCTTCGTTCAAAACCGGGTAATGTATAAAGAAAAACTTGTTCTTCATACATTACTAATTATTTTATCAGTTATGTACAAAGAAAAAATATTCTTCGTACAAAACCGGGTAATGTATAAAGATAAAACTTGTTCTTCGTACATTACCATTTATTTTGTAACCGTTATAATGGCGGGACCAGATCCTGAATTCGATCGATTCATATTGCATTATTTAGTACTGAATTTGCACTATTTGGTACCTGTTGTAAAAAAAATAGTACTTCTTCTATTTCAAAGTTATATTCAATCAGTCTGGCCCCGCCATTATAACGTTATAATGGCGGAACCAGATCCTGAATTCGATCGATTCATATTGCATTATTTGGTACTGAATTTGTACTATTTGGTACCTGTTGTAAAAAAAAATTGTACCTCTTCCATTTCAAAATTATACTTCAAATAGTCTGGTCCCGCCATTATAACGTTATAATGGCGGAACCTGGGGGCTTATGATGGTTATATCGTTTACCAATTGTCATTGTCTATCCAATTCTCTACATTCAGTGACAGCCAGAACATGGTTGCGGGCACAGATACAATAATCGTGCGGATGATTTGACAATGACAGTTTGGCATCAACTACAATTGTGCTTTATTAAAGTTTTAGACGATTTTGGTTGGATTGGGGCCTCACTGGAGCTTATGATGATCGCATATTTACCGTTGACAACTAAAACAAATTGTATTTTTGTTAAAAATTTAACTTTTAGTACCATAATTTTGAAATTGGCGGCGTTTACTTTGAGTGACGGATCTCATCGACGCACGTGAATTCTTGACCGGATAATCTGACGTTTAATAAACCATCAAAGTGATCAAATTTCAAGTTAACTTGACAATTTTGTCGGGCTGCTTGAAGTGGCCGATAAGCAGTATCGTGGGTTTTTTTTTAAATAATAATTATTATGTTCATTAGTTTTTAGTGAGAATACTAATAATTACACGTTGATTCAAAAGCTAGTACGTTCTCTCTAGTAAGACTAGTGTATTCTGTGTAGTAGTCTCTTGTAAGCACACTCAACGAGCGATCGAATTATGAATGAAGATATCCGTGAAACTAAAGTCACCGACGTAGCTCAGAAAATCTCAGAGTGCAAGTGGGCTGGACAAAATGCCCGAAGAACTGATGGCCACTCACTTGAGCAAGCGAATATTTGAGCCATGGCTTGGCCTGTAATATATCCTGCCTTATTATCCTGACGGATCACTCATACTTTGTGGTAAAACTATAATAGTAATTCGTTTACCTTTTTTTACCTTCACCATTTATTATTTTTGTCAACCTCCGTAGCCTAAGTGATAGGGACCCTGCCTAGAAAGCTGGAAGTTTAAGCTAGAATCCCTGCGAGAACATTTTTCTGTTTGTTTATCACAAATATTTGTTCATTGGTTGGTTGTTTTACATAATGTATTTCTGTTGCCTGTGAGCTTTTGGGACTCAAAATAGACCCCCAAGGGGCTTTTTGACAGTTTTAGAAGGCTCAATCATTATTTTTAATTAAAATAAACTACTAACAAAGGTGCTACTATTAAGTACTACTTACTTACTAGGTACTACAGGTTCCTCAACCTAAATTAATTTCCAAACAAATCGGCTAGGCCATCTACTCTGCGTCCCAAAACCTCACTGGCAATGGTTATGGGTTATGCATTTCTTTTTTGGCCACCCTGTGTATTGTTGCTTACTGTCCACAATACAACTTAACTCAAGACAGGAACCAGAAGGTAGTGGAAATGATGCCAGTTGTTTATCAAATTGGTAAATAAATTCGCTAAATAATATATTCTAATGTAAGTAAATAATACTCAATATTGATACAGATTATTAACTAGTTATTTTAATATTCTAGCTGACGACAATGAAACAAAATAATCCAGAAATATTACCTCAACGCCGCAAGTGATGAAATAAAATGAATATGAAAACACTGCTGACAGAAAAAGTAGAAGTAAAAAGACAATGCTACATGTATGAAAAAATAACTAAACAAAATGACATCCTGAAGGAGATTAATAATAAATAATAGGTAGTATACTAAATGTATGTCAGTCAATTAACGGTAATCTATAGAAAGCATACCTACATACCATAAAATGCTTCAACTTTTCCATATGTTTCATATTTTCTAAATGAAAGGTGCAAGTTATGAAATTAAGTTAATTATGATATTACATTTTTAAGTCAAGATAATTGAAGAATTAGGACTGATATTGTAAATTTATAGTCATACATGCACTCATGGTATTGAGAGAATTTCAAAATGTTTTTACTTTCATGTTAAATTAGAGTTTTTGTATATTTATCATTCTTTCTAAATCAATAAGCATGTCATGAAACCTAGCCACTATGATAGGTACTTTCTGTGATTACACATTTGTATTAATATTGGGTCATTACCTATGAAATTGGTGTTTTTGGTCATAGACTTTAGTTGATTCTTAATTTTATTGTCTAAAGAGAAACTTAAATAATTCATTGTTTTCAACAGTGTACTGTGTAACAAAGGTTTTATCACACTAATAATCGTTTTTTCCCCTTAATTGAAAACAACTCTTGCCATATGCTGCCGGTTCATATGTTTGAAATAGGTATAAGTAAACGTATGATAGTACCTTATTTTATGAAATAGAGATATGTATACAAAAGACGCCTTAAAAGTGACTAATATTACTGGCAAAATTTGGTTTATTTTGATTTTGACGTCAAAAAAATATAGGGTGAGGTTGTCAACAATGAGCCACCATAAATTTTAATTTTAATAATTCAGTCAATATAACAGGGATCGGATAACGGTTTTTGCTCCATACAAAAGAACGGTTCGAATTCCGTTCTTTTTCGTTCTTCGGGTTATATTTTTTTTGTTAATGGAGTAATTGAAAAATATGATGTTAATTATTACATAAAATGTTGAATACTACATAAAGAGCGTAAAATATTTTAAAATATTGAGCTATATGGAGATTTTTCTAAAAACCGGTTCCGATCCCTGCAATATAAGTCCAATGGGCATTTTTTTAGATAAATAACAAATGCTTTTGTTATTTATCTATCTTTGAATTTGATTATAATTTTTTATTAAAACCCAATAGAAGCAGAGATAATTTAGGTTTTTTAACAGATGAGAAATGGCTCATTGTGTACAATCTCTGGTACAGATTGAACCGGTACTAGGTATTCAATGAACCGGCCTAGTACACGATGACCTACCACTATATCGTTGCATAGTGTTTGATTAACAATTGCAAAATATACAAACTGATTTAGGTAAATATAAGGCAATTTAATAAATACATACAAATACAATCTGAATAATCATTTGTTTAAACTAAGAATAGTTTAATAATGTAATCATCACACATAAGGTATATTTTAAGAGTCGTGACACACCTTTCCATGTGCACTGACACAAATTTTGCGTTAAGAAATAAACCACATTTAAAAGAGCATATGTTCTATTGAACATATTGTGAAAACACAAATCAAATTATTTATTAACTAAATACTTTAATTTGTGCTTTTATTTTTTCCCCAGTAGTCACACTACTTAATACTATATAAATTATAAATGCAGGCATCAACCGCGAAAGCTGAGCACGTGGGTTCGATCCCGACCTCGGTCGTTGGTGATCTTGGTCGTTTTATCTTTGGTATATGATATCCAATATTTAAAAGCATGTGTTATATATATATTTTAGCTAATGCGTTACTTGCTTGTGTCAAAGAAAAATATAAATAGAGCAAAATAAAAAAAGGGAGTTTGTTAATTTTTGGATTAGGACAGAATAAACAGTCATACATTGCTCATATGCTTTTGGTAAAAAGAAACCATTTTAAAAGTCACTCTAGTTCAGGGCCCATTCAGGGCGACGCTCGAACTCTCGATCCAAGTACGGCGCGCTACCATACATTCAAACTTGCCATTGCAGAGTCACGCACAAGTGGCGTTAAGGCTGGGTCACACCAGATGCGTGTACGTGCACGTGCACGGGGCCAGAGGCCGGGGGAGGCGGGTGGCGACGGGGGGTGACGAGTGGCGGCGGGGGGAGGCGGGTGACAACGGGTGGCGGCGGCTGGAGGCCGGGTGTGGCGGATGGAGGCGGGCGGCGATGGGTGGTGGTGGGTGGCGACCGGGGGTGGCGGCGGGTGGAGGCGTTGGGTGGCAGGCGGCGGCGGGTGGTGGTGAGTGGCGACGGGTTGCGGTGGGGAAGGCGGTTGGCTACCGGGGGTGGCAGCGGGTGGAAGTGGGGGGTGGTGGGTAGCGACCTGTTGCGGTGGGGGGGAGGTGGATGGAGGCCGCCGCTGCGTGAGCGCGTGCACGCAGCACGCAACCGGTTTTTTCTCGACGTAGCTGCGTTCTGCGTTACGTGACGTGCACGTGCACGTGCACCTCCCCCCGCCGCCGCCCGCCACCCCCGGCCTTAGACGGCCGCCACCCACCACCACCCGTCGCCACCCACCACCATTCGTCGCCACCCATCACCATCCGCCGCCACCCGACGCCTCTACCCGCAGCCTTCCCCCACCGCAACCCATCGCCACCCACCACCACCCGTCGCCATTCACCACCACTCATCGCCACCCACCACCACCCATCGCCGCCCGCCACCCCCGGTTGCCACCCACCTCCCCTCACCGCAACCCGTCGCCACCCACCACCATCCGCCGCCGCCCGCCACCCCCGGCCTCCGCTCTCCGCCACCCATCACCACCCGCCGCCGCCCGACGCCTCCACCCGCAGCCTCCCCCACCACAACCCGTCGCCACCCACCACCACCCGTCGCCGCCCGCCACCCCCGGTCACCACCCACCAACATCCGCCGCCTCCTGCCACCCCCGGCCTCCGTTCGCCGCCACCCGTCGCCACCCACCACCACTCGTCGCTGCCCGCCACCCCCGGTCGCCACCCACCAACATCCGCCGCCGCCTGCCACCCCCGGCCTCCGTTGGCCGCCACCCGTCGCCACCCACCACCTCCCGTCGCCCCTCGCCGCCGCCCGCCGCCACCCGTCGCCCGTCGTCGTATTTGGCAATCGATTACAACAACCATAAATACAAGAGAGCCGCACAGCACCAGCGCAGCACCAAGCAATGCGTGACCCAACATGTTCGGTTCGCCGTCTCATAGGGAACGCCGGTAAATACTACGTCATCACTGCGCTCATCGAAGCGACGTTGCCGCTCCGATGCGTGAGCGCGTGCACGCAGCACGCAACGCAATTACAGTGCCGTGTAAATACTGTGTGTTTAATTGAAAGGAAGCCTATGTTGTATATTGGTATTTCCAAAGAATGTTACTTTATAATTCAGCTATTGCATAAATTAACAAATATAAAAATAGAACACATTTTACTATGCTTGAAAAAAATTTGAATGAACACCACATTTTCTGAACTAGAGGATAATTTTGGAATATCCTTATCTTATGCTAGCAGATTAGTTTTAGTAAACATTCCAATAATAAGATTAATAAGTAGTTATTTAAAACTATTCATTATAAACTTAGATAAAAAATTAATAAAAAAGAACCTTCCTATTGCATTTAGGCATCGCTACCACAATGTCAGCTGTATTATAGATTGCTTAGAAATTGACATACAAAAATCATCAAATGTGGCTGCGCACAGGGAAAGGTACCTAGTCACGGCATTTAGTTACAGAGTTACATGAGGTTTTGTCGAAGCGGGTGAAAAAGTGCCAAAATGGGTTTGTGCTATAATTGGGTTATTTACATCCTAAGGAACACGTGTGTACAAGAATATCAGTAAAATTATGTTTTTTTAGTATATTTCTCAGACTATAAAGTTTAGTACTCAGGGTACCTTGTCACGCTATGTCTTAAAAGCGTTTAAAATTTGAATGATTTTGTCAATATATCCGTCGCGGGTAGTCAAATGCGTCTTTCTAACATAGATCGGCCTATAGCAAAATGCAGCATCATAAAACCAATAAAATTTATCAAATGTTTTTTATAAGAAGACATTAGGTACCCATATATGCCCGATATCGACCCATTGAAAATAAACTGTATGCTATACATCATAGAGTTCATCTCAATAACTAGTTCTGGGCATATATGGGTTAAACTTATTTACGTAACTCTTGTATTGAACGTAGAATCGTAGAATCATAACTATTTACATTAATTTAAAATACGTTTGCCAAGCAAAGCCGGAGAGCTAGCGAAGGGCCGGGTAGCGTAGCGAAGTATATTTCTCCTACAAAAACCACACCAAGGTCACGTCACGAGGTGTTTCTCTATTAATATAGGTAATAATTTTATTCATCATCATCATAATCATCATCATCATCAGCCTATGATAGTCCACTGCTGGACGTAGGCCTCTCCTATTAACTATGCGTATAGACACATTGGGAGGTAAATGCCCATAATCGCCACGCTGGGTAAGCGGATTGGCGATCGCAGTAATGTGTCCACTATGATGACGCTGCTGCCCATCATCAATCTTTAATCAAGTATGGTCAGTGACACTTCAATCCCTTAGTCGACTCTTACGACACCCGCAGGAGGAGTTGGGGTGGTGACAAATGTATTCTTTCTGCCGTCACCACACGGCCAATAATTTTATTGTTGATTTCGAATTTAGTCAATGGAAACTTGAGCTGTGATTTTAGTTGTTTGACGTGTATAATTAATAGGTAACCACGTACTCAGCTTTCGCGGCTAATGCTTGTACCCCTCGGGCGTTAGGTGATCTTGGTCGTTTTTCTTTGGTATATGACATCTAATATTTAGAATAAGATAAGTTAATCAATTATATATAAAAAAAAAAATTAATAGGTATTATTATATAGATTAAAAGATCAAAGACTTAATAGATCATAAAGTAGGTGCAGTTATGTATACAATTGGGTATTTTATCCTAGTTTTACTCTATTTCTTCAAGATAATGACTTATCGTGACAAGGTACCCAGTTTAGTAAAATGTAAAATTTTATGGTTTACACGACTAAAACAGAACTTTTTATAAATAAAAATATATTGATTTCTGCAGTAATTATACCAAATAACATTTTGTTACTAAACTTTATGGTCGGAGAAATATACTAAAAAAACATAATTTCACTGATATTCTTGTACACATGTGTTCCTTAGGATGTAAATAACCCAATTATAGCACAAACCCATTTTGGCACTTTTTCACCCGCTTCGACAAAAACTCATGTACCTAACTCTGTAACTAAATGCCGTGACTAGGTACCTTTCCATGTGCGCAGCCACAAATGTTCATCAGGCACTGTCATGGTCAGAGTATAAAAAGGGAAATACTGTAAAGTATTTAATATATTGTAATATTGTACACCTAATGGTTTGATTAATTTTATTTCTCAAGGATTTGGGGACAGAACAAGTGATGTTGTCATAGTAGATAACTGTAACTTCCTTGATGGATTACAAGAAGAAAGTTGTATCTTAGCAGACAGAGGTTTCAAACACCTTGAACATGCATTTCAGGCATAAAACTCTTAAGGCCACCAAGTGTAAAAGCTGGTGAAAAGTTATCTAAAACTGAAGTTCGACAAACCAAGATAATTGCTAGTTTACGAATTTTGATTGAACGCGTGATTAGGCGTATAAGAGAATTTAGTATGCTAAAACAACATGCAGTGATAAATAGTTAAATACTAACTTACGTCATGTTCTTGATCATATAATTATCATTGCATGTGGTCTTATAAACTTGCAGAATTCTCTTATTAAATAATGTAACATGGTATTATGATTATTTGGTCATTATTGTCATTAAAAATATATAGTATGCATGTTCGGTAATTAATGTCTCAATCTAATGTATAATATTAATATCATGTTGTCAGAAAGTATTCATTATCTGTAGGGGTTGTGAAACTGTTTACTTGTTGCTTACATGCAAAAGAGGAAATATAAAATAAAAATAATAAGAAGCATGAAATTGTTTTTATTTCATTATATTATCACACATTGGTGCTGCTACACAAAATGGGATAAATATTATGTTTTTTCCAAAAAACAGTTATCTTTTGTATTAACTTAATAACATATTGAAGAAGAACCGCTGTGGACAGGAAAGAGTGGAAATCTTTAGAGGAGGCCTATGCCGGAGGGCAAGACGACTATGGCAATGTCTAAAATATATATATTTACGTTATCAATTATTATTGTAGTCGTTAAGTAAAGGCTATAAAATAAAATAAAAAATAACATATTCACTGTCATAATTCACTAACACAATGTCTACTTTCTTTGTTTTTTCAAATTGGCTATCAGCAACACAAAAATAGCATTTTTTGACACCAGTTGCATACATTTAGCTGTAATGACTCCACTTTTTTTCTCAATTTTTTGACTCAATTTTGCTTTAGTAGGGCATTTAATCCTATGATAGCATCTTTTGTTACACGCAGCAGCAATAAATACCAATTTATTGCTGCTGCAGTGAATTTTTTTTCATCAAGCCTACAATTCTGTCAACATCTACTTTAATATCTTCAGATTGATCTATCATAAAGCAGTGCAATGAGTACTGCATAATTCCACAATGCTTATAATCAACTTGATACTTTAGCAATTCACAGTTCTCAATCTTCCTCCTTTTAGCATCAGAAATAAATTCATTGTTTAATGCTGGATCACTTGGTCTATGAGGTATTTCCTTTTGACTCATTTGCTGCACTGTGATATACTTTAGAGTAGTCCCTACTCTCGACAAAGTCGATTTTTTCCAATAGCACTCTACAGAAGTACACGAAGGCTCCTTAGACCGACGGTGGACCCACATTAAAAAAGCAACTGCATGCTTACATCCTCCATCTGAGGCAGCACAATCATGACACTGACAACTAATAATTTCGCAGTCACGTTCGTTTACAATCAAAGTCACATTGTATGCTTTGGCTCGTACTTTGTGCTCAGGGCACACCTTACATTTGACTGTGCACATTCCATTTTCCCGGTGTAGTTGGACATAACCAATCGCATCGTCGCCATATGATTCTCTTGCTGACCTGTGATACAAAGGCAAAAATTAGGACAAAAAGAAATTACATTAACATAACCTAAAATTAGCTCATACAAAACCTCCGAACTTGTCTCATTATATTTATACATTTATATACAAAATAAAAAATTTGTATAGGGTACTTACACTGCTGTTTTTACATTTTTAAGTTCCGCAGCATAGTAATCAACGTTATCTTTATGCAATCATAAATGCATCTATCTTAGGTAGGTTGCTGCTGTCCGCTCGCACAAAATTTGCCTCCATTTTCAGATACCACACGAATATTTACACCGGAAGATATAATATTTATTAGAAAAGTCTTTAGAATTAGCACAAAGATCGAATTAAACAACAATAATATCTCAAAACACGAACTACACTCTGTTAAGGAAGCAATGTTTACTTGCAACTGACGTCACAGGCAGTGTTGTCACATACAATTTGGGAAAACTGGTAGTATGACATCCAAAAATAGGTAGAATTAGAAGCGGAAAATTGGTAGATCTACCACCTAAGGATCGACGCCAAAGACGCCATCTATAATTCCTTATACCATACCGTTTTACCAACCGACTCGATCAAAATGTCACGAAAACTGTCACTGTCACTATTTCTGCTGGCATCTGGCCTACTACCGCGAAATTCGAAAATTTCGAGGATTTTTCTCTGTCACTCAAACGAAGCCGTCATTAGAGTGAGAGAGACAAATCGTCGAAATTTACGAATTTCGTTTTTCGCGGTAGGGCCGCTGACACTATCAGTACCTAGTGTCCGAGGGGCCGCACATAGTGTGCCACTAAGAGGGATAGACATAGTCACTTACTACTAAGAAGATACTTGTGTGTGTGGCACTTAGACTTAGCATCTAAATCTAACACACACACACACAAAAAATAGTGGCACAGTGATAAGGATGGACGATTATCGTTCCTTTTCACTTCCACTAGTAAAAAGTTTCATAAGACCATCCCTTTCGTTCTTGCTATTATTATTACGTTGTCAAATCCATATCCATATTCTAAGTCCATGCTAGTGTCAGTGGCAAGTTGTCAAGCTGACAACTTAAGCCACTGACTATCATGATATTCATGATATACCCACAAGCTTTAGCACGGAACGCGCCCAAACTTTGAAATAACAATTATATTTCGTAAAACGTACGGAGAATGTTCATCATCATAAGATTTTGAAAAATAGGTAGATTTAAGACTGAAAGTGGTAGATAGGTAGAATGAAGGCAAAATAGGTAGATCTACCAACAAGTTGGTAGATGTGACAACACTGGTCACAGGAACGCCGACCAATCATATGGCATTGGCTCTCACAGATAATTTTTCAGAAAATATTAAATTTAGTTTGGTGAAATATGCTACAAATAGGCATATTTTTTCCTAAAACTAAGTGAAATGTAGTATAAATTACGCTATTTTCTAATAGGATGACCACATTTTGGGGTATATTTTTAATGTTGTCAAATACCCTACTTTGATTCCGGATGTATAAGGCCGGCCTAAGGCTCCATCAGCATCACAGTAGGTCGTCAGGCAAAAAAAAACGCATCGTGTGAAACCGCTCAAATATTTTTTCTTTATTCAATGACAAATGATGCCGTCTTGAATTTTCCACGGGATGGTTTCGTTGATATTTTTTTTATTGGCGATAATGACAAAATATAAAGTGATAATCTTAAGCATTTTCAATATTCGCAATTGCATATTTAGCTGGTCGCCCGTATTTTTTCTTCTCTTCAAAAACGTATTCAAGTTCTTCCCTCTTTACCAACTTATTTATTATTCTTCTTGTAGAAAGATTATTAGGTAGGATTGTTTGTTGTAATTATGAAGAATTAGGTATAATTGTAATTATGAAGAAAAAATAAGTAATAAGACATAAAATATAAATTTATTTAATAATTTGTGGTCTTGGTAGGTTTTTAGTGTAATTTCATTTTGGTAAAGTAAAATATTCCAAAAAAATTAGTAAGCTGTCATGAAATGGAACACAGCTTTTTGAATTTGCTGCCTTTTTCTACTGAGAGAGATTGCTGGACACAGTATAATCATTCAACAATTTAAAATTTTCTCTTTACGTACCTATTCGATTATAAAAACAGGATAAACTAAGCACCCGAACTATAAAAAAAAAACAATTTTACAATCTGGCAGCCCTGCGATAGAAATGCTTTGATGTTTTCAAAGGTAAATAATCTGGCAGCACTGGCAGTGACGGATACGACCATCGTATACAAATCACGTCGCTTATCAATCGTCATAATCCGGTAAAATATGACAACAACCATAGTATAGAAATCAAAATGCACGATAAAATGCCGTTTGTCAAGTTAACAGCACGACCATCATAAGCCCCCTGGTCCGGAATTTGTCTATATTCTGTCGATTCATATTGCATTATTTAGTACCAAATTTGTACTATTTGGTACCTCTTGTAAAAAAATTAGTACCTCTTCCATTTCAAAATTATTTAAAAAAGTATGGTTCAAATGGTCTGGCGGAACCAGACTATTTCAAATATAATTTTGAAATGGAAGAGGTACCAATTTTTTTACAAGAGGTACCAAAAGGTACCAATTCGGTACTAAATAATGCAATATGAACCGACAGAATATGGACAGAATTCAGGACCTGGATTTTTTTACAACAGGTACCAAATAGTACAAATTCAGTACTAAATAATGCAACATGAATCGATCGAATTCAGGATCTGGTCCCGCCATTATAACGGTTACAAAATAAATGGTAATGTACGAAGAACAAGTTTTATCTTTATACATTACCCGGTTTTGTACGAAGAATATTTTTTCTTTGTACATAACTGATAAAATAATTAGTAATGTATGAAGAACAAGTTTTTCTTTATACATTACCCGGTTTTGAACGAAGAATATTATTTCCTTGTACATTGCTGGTAATGTAAATTGGTAATGTACGAGGAACAAGGGGTTATTTAATGCCTGTTTTACAATAATGGATAAATATAACCGTCAGATAATCGCTATCATCTTCCTCTGGCATTTGGGTCAACATTCTTTTCGTTGTCTTGTTTCATACCACTGTCACGACTCACGCTATTAGTTACTGTTTCGACTCAGTATATAAAAAAATAATCCGGTGCACTTGTATGTCATTTTCACGCTAGATTTTAATCCATGCATCAAAAATTGGAAACAAAATATCATTTCATACAAAAATCACAACTGTGTCACGTTTTTCAGGGACACAAAATAAGGCAACGAAAATAATTTTGACCCATTTGAAAGGAAAGGATAACTAACAGACAATTTTTATTTGGGGATGGCGAAACAATCCCATCTATGAATATGGTTAATATGGTTTTCATATTCTCTTAATAAATGATTTAAGATTCATTGGGAAACAAATTATTACAATAAATAATAATTTAATCAGCTTACAATGCTTTTAAAATGCATTGAATTTAGATCACAGAATTAAGTTCGCCTTATATCTAATACACTTTTAAATGGATTTGACACGTTGAACATAAATTATTATTCGTAACTACGTATATGTGTTGTAAAGGACACTATTTTAAGAGTTTTTTCACTGGATTAGTCACATCCGTCATGCATATTAATAAAGAATTTAGGAAACTGATTAAAGTAAATAGTTATGCGAATTCCTCTAGACTTAACCAAAAATCACGAAATTTTTAGCTGGAATACTTGAGTTTATTAATCATACTTGTTCCGTACTAAACATTTATGAATAATTCATAAGGTTACGGCAGTTAGTTCTTGTCATTATAGTATTTGCTGTGAATGCAGAATTAAAGAAAATTGCGGTGAAGTGGGAGTTTATTAGGCAATTACCTGGATATTTTACTGCAGTTATTAAGTTTGACAGTACGGGTATCGTCATATAAATGCTGATAAATATCAGTAGCCGTAACATGAGCTGCTGCCGCGATATTAACGCGTATTTAGGGGAGATCGAGTAGAGTTGTGACAATTTTTATTTAATGCGTCATATCTCGCTCAGGAAACATTCCGTAGTTATGTTCTATGTCTATTTTTGTAGGAACATTTCTTATCTTTCCAAAACAATTAACAAAATAAATACAAGTAAAATGGTTCCCGAGAAAATCGTTAAAAAGGACGACAATTCCTTCTGTCACAACTCTCCTACCATCGAGGTGAGTTGTGACAAGTACAAAGGTAAGTTGTGACAGCTTTGTATTTGGACTATTTGGGTACTGATCAATATAATTATACATTTATAAATAAATACAACACCTTTTTAATGCAATAGTGGTCTTATCAACCTTTTAGTACATCATTTACCTACCAACATAAACAACTTCAACCTGTCAACAAAAACAACTAATAAAACTTAAACACTTTGTGTGTTTTTCTTTAAATAAAACCCTTACTGATCTATTAGGCAATTATGGCAAACATATTGCGGCTTATCTCGTGTGCAGTCTACGTGAGACCAGCCTTTGCAATCCAAGCATTGCACCCACTCCTCATTCGATCGGCTTCAAGGCAAACTAAGCAAACACAATTAGAGGTATTTTCTGCCCCCTCTTTGTCCATACATGTCCTCTTTTTCTTACAGACCCTCTTAGTTTTTTTATTATTTTCATTTAAGGCAAGCTTTTTCACATTTTTTAATTTTCTTTTCGCTTCTATAGCAGCTATTTCGTTCCTAATAGGTACGTGAATCAGTAAGCACAGCAGATCTGACTTTGCGTCTGTTCGGTTGGGTATTTTTTCGTGGTGGAGCTTTAGGCAACGGCCTAATTGACTCTGGCGAGAACACATTAGAATCAGTGACAGGAATACTACTCGAAGGCGAAGCAACTGCTGAAGGGGCATTGTTGTTGATACCTGAGCCAGAGGTTATATAGGTAGATGCAGGTTCATCGGCATTACTCACCACCGAAGCATTGCTAGATGGTATGATCTGCAATGTCTCATCAATAGCCACAACTGAAGCTTCAACGTTATTAGCTGTGCCGGTGTTGAGATTCGGATTTATGGTTTTTTCTGCTGGATTTTCCACAATAGTTGAAACGGATTGTAGCTCTGGGTTGGGACGATCAGTGATTTGACTTGGCAGGAAATCGATGTAAGGTTGAAAACTAATAAAAAATATGTCAATATAACCCAGCATAAAAAAAATGTTAACTAAAAGGGGAGTTGTAACAGGCTAGGAGAGTTGTGACAGCCTGTCACAACTCTCCTAGGACCTAAAAAATACGACTAGGCGGGAATAATAATTCGTAATTTTAAAGCACGATGCAAACACGAAAAATCAATGCCATGCCTAGAAACTTGAATAACCATGCTACTTAAGAAAAAATTGTACAGTAAGGCGTATGTTATAAAATAAGATATATATTGAACCAAATTTTTGAAGACAATCTTACTTTCAGTGTTTTTTTGCACACCAATGTCGTAATTACGCAACCGCTCCTCACGTACCGTCAGTGTGTACTGAGGCAAGTAGGGCTTCCCTGAAGTAACAAATGTTCCATTTTACCAACTCTCTAACTATTGAAAGTAGAGAGAAATCGGCACTGTCACAACTCACCTCTGTCACAACTCTACTCGATCTCCCCTACTTTCTATCCGGCTCGGTTGCACCAAAACGCGAGAATGAGCGAATGAGCGAGCGTATATATGACGATACCTGGATGCTTAGCCAAGTTGCCAATCGCTAACGCTTAGTGGCGTATCGTAGTTTTCCCTCTCTATCACTCTTTCATATTAGTGCGACAAAGACAGTTAGCTGCCTTTTGTTTACGATTGACGTTTAACCTTTCAACGCCAAAGACCGATATATAAGTCTTGGATTACAGAGCAATATAGACCTCCACATATGTGTAAAATTCAATTTCAGTTTTGACATTTTGTTGACGTGGCGTCTGGGTGACGGCTTTGGTATTTGTCATGGCGTCAAAAAGGTTGACCGTCAGCGATTGGCAACTTGTCTAACCACCCTGTACTGTCAAACTTAATGTCTGCAGTGCTACTGCAGAACCTCGGGGACTACCGTGATCTCTTAAATGCGATTCAGTTTAGGTTCGGCTTGTCAGTTTTTGACAGTTATTATATGGAACTGACACAACGCGACTCAGATTAGGTCTTAAACTGAATCACATTAGTAGATCGTAGTAGCCCCCCTGGTCATCATAAGCACAAAGTGCCGTGAGTTGTCAGGGTGCTTAGACAAGTTGCCAATCGCTAACGCTTAATCGTCAATTGTAAACGAAAGGCAGCTAACTGTCTTTGTCGCACTAATATGAAAGAGGGACAGAGAGGGAAAACTACGATATGCTACTAGGCGTTTGCGATTGGCAACTTGGGTAAGGATCCTGTTGTCTGTATTGAAGTGTTAAGTATACGACATCAACGCGACACGAGACACGATGCGCTCAAATAGACAAGTTGAGACAACAATCGACCACTTCGGTCATTGTTTGCGCTATATTTTATTGTTTAACAAAATTTATTTTTGAATTCATATTTAAAGATCATTGTCCTATTTTCAGGGCATAATAGGTAGGTAACAAAGCAGGTTAGGAATTCCTAATATAAAAGAAAATATATTTGTAAATATACCCATATTTTCGCATGCAATTGCATAATACAATTTCATAGGCTTTAAGCAAAATCAATAAGTGTCTACACGAGTTTCAAGCCAGAAAACAAAGTATACTGACTAATCCTACTAAATAATTTCGATCCGATTATTATTCGAATGCCTGCAACTAGTCATTAAGACATTATCAGGATCTCAAAAGGCTATACTTAAAAAAATGAGATAGGTCAACGCCAAGGTCATTAATCCTATCGATTGAGCAGGCGCAAGCCACACGCAAAACTCCTTGCCTTGACACACAAATGGTCAGCACCACTTCCACCAATTTACATCCGAAATTATGTAGGCCAAACGGTTTGCTGCCGGAAACGCGGCGTTCGACGTGGCGAAGACGGTTAAATTGAAAACCATGGTTTTATTTCAATAAATGAATCGCATAAAAAGTGAATTATTGGCTTATAAAATGTTAGACTACTAGAGTCTAGATAAGAATTAACTATGTTTCATAAATTACATCTAGGTTAGAAGTATACGTGTTTTAATATGTATCATTAGAATTTTAAAGCTTCTTTTATAGAAATTGGCATAACATCTGTCTACATAGGTATTTCTAACTTCTACCGGTTTCTTGAAAATCAGTTACCTATTTACCTATATTTGTAAATATATTCGGAGTAGCGTTGAAAATTTCCGGATTATATCCCGTTTCTTTCCAAACAGGTTGTTTTTTTCCGGATTTTTTCTAAAAAATAAATGAAATTTTCCTTTTTTAATTTTCAATTCTAAACCAAGGAGAATTAGGTCTAATTTTCCCTTATACCAGGAGAACGCGATGTCACCGAGGAAAAATCAATTGAAACAGATGGAAAGGAGTGACAGTGATAGTGACATTGATTATTTCTGTAAAAACCCGAACATTTTCAACGCTTTTCGGAGTCATCTGGTATATTGTTCACATTTAAATTCAATTTTCAATCATAAAACCTTCTGAAATAGTATAACGATTATCGTTCAGTGTGTTGAAAAAAAATAACCCAAAAGACAAATCTGTTGTCTACATTTTAACACCAACATTCACTCAAAGTGGCCCGAGTCTTTTTTTTTCCTTAAATCTGTTGAGCTGTTATTCCATCGCTCTACTTTTTCCCCTAAACACCTAGTCCAATATAAGTTTGATACCAGATTCCGTGAATCGGAACCCAATGTCCAGGTCATGCTATACCGGCGAGCGAGCAAAGCACCTGTTCGTTGAGAATAGTCCAGGCTCCTTACTCGCGAGTATGGTAAGCAGTTCTCGTTACGCCCGCCGTCTGACACACTTCGCTCACGCTATGCCACGGGAGCTGCCCAGTAAAGATTTACCTTTTAATTGAGCCACTGGCACGCTTACCGGTATCGTAAACGGCTATTGTACGGCCAAAAATAGATGGCATGTAACAGATTTTCGTTTTTAGGGCTTATTTAAATGTTTTGATTTAATGAACGTATTCACAATTGACAACTGTTATACGTTGTGTTTTTGTAACTTAAGTATTTCTAATAGTTTTTTGGCATACTTTGTATCAGATACCTATAATGACAACGTTAATATTTTTATTTTTTTTACGGAAGAAGCATCGTTAAATAGGCATAGGGACATTAGGGACCTATTCTGTGGTAGAGCTTGGTAAATATATAATATACAGATTACATGGTGTCGATTTTATATTTTTTTAACTCCACTAAGAACTACTGAGTGCTCGGAGTCTTGTTAAAAACAGACAACTTATTTTCAATTTATTTTACGGCCTGTTGCACCATCTCTGGTTAACGCTATCTGTCAATTAAAAAATATCACTATCTCTTTCTTTCACTTGGAAGAAGAAAGGGACCATACAATTTTTAACCGGCAGATAGCGTTAACCAAAGAATGTGAAACAGGCCCTTACTTTAAAATGTGATATTGAGGTACCAAAATGATGCACAGGGAGTCATTTACGTAGGCGTTAACTTTTGCTCACTCCGTCAACTCATTGTAAGAACATAGTCTGTTTCTTTAAGAAAAAAAGTACCTAAACAGTAGTTGGAACATATTATTATGCAGAACGTTAATCTAGGCGACGGCGTCTAATCGTAAAATCTACTAGATCACGAAATTCCTAGGTATAGTTCGAGAAATATAAATTGGTAACTTTCTTCCTACATTATAGTAACAATAAACGTTCAATTTATATTTCTCGAGAAATATAAGTTGGTAACTTTCTTCCTACATTACAGTAACAATAAACGTTCAATTTATATTTCTCGAACTATATATACCGAAACTCCACAATTTCATGATTGAAAACCAACCCGAAACGTTAACTACTTTTCAGAGTTGTCGATATCTACTTATCTCCAGTGTGCTTACCATGAGCTGCCGGCAGTTCATGGAACGGTTACTGCTATCTGTTTTAGTTATCGCTGATATGTCCGGTTCTGAGTATATGTACCTATAGTCTACTTTAAATGTGCTAGATAAATGATCCAAGTGGTGACTGCACTCCGAATTGAAACATAATTATCAATTGACAAGAAAATCTTGAAGTCTCATTCTTTCTCACATTATGGATGATCGGTTGACAAAAATAAGCTGCAAAAGTTTAAAAATCGATTACCATTGGAGCGATAGATTTACAATCTATTTCGTTTTGTCCCGTCACGAAAAAGCAAAACAAATCATACGAAGACGGTTGATCGATCTCGCAGTAAACTGACTCCTAGCAGTAAACCTGAGTAAAGATGACTGTGTGCTGCACGCGACCGTCGCCGTTGCCAAGATATCGCACAAACAGAGGGAAGACTCCCGCCGCTCGAATGCCGATAACTATTTTGTTCGTTACTGTCACAAACCTAACGTAAGCTTTTGTAATCTAGATTGATTATCCAAAGTCAAAAAGGTAACTGTGATAGGTTTTTAATTAGTAAAAATATGAACTGTTTTTATTTTATAGTAAAATATCTAATAATAATTAACTTAAAATTATTCAATTTCTTTAAATTTACAAATTGTGACTAAAGTGTAATAAATAAGAATCATACATATTTTTCGGACGTTTCCATAATATGTTATCATTTTGATATTAATGTCCTTTGTTTCACGGGCTATTACGTCCCGGATTTTTGATAGGCTTGCGCGGGGATATGTAGAATTGTAGATCCAACACGTAGAGGCCTTTTGGAGAAATTTGCTGTGTTGTACACCTGCTGCAACCCATTCACGGGCACTATTATTATCAATTTTGGAATATTTCATATTTATGGCTAACTATCAAACGGACCTACTATTAAATGGAAATGATCTCATAGCTAAATAACTACTTCACAGAATCACCTACTATTACAAAACTCTCCGTTCGTCCGTCTAGATCTGTCACCAGGCTGTCCTGGCTGTATCTCATGAATCCTAATAGCTATATTAGCTGTAGACAGTTGAAATTTTGTCTGATGTTGTGAAGTTGTGATAATGTGTTTATGTGGACTTGTGGACCAAAATAGTACATTATTTAATTTCTTTACAGCCTTAGCACCAGATTGCATGTTTGTGGGCTAAACCCAAGGTAGGATCACGTAAGATAGACAATTTTTTATGTCTTACTTTCCCAGCAAGTAGGATTTAAAATAACAAATGTGAAACAAACTGTAATTACTAAATTTATCTTGCTTTGGCCTTGACTAGAGTGAGATAGGTATGCTAATTCAAAGAAATATATTATTCTCGTAAAGTCAACCGTATTATTTTTAAATTCTGTTTTGAATATCTTTTGGAACAAATCTAATTATTTTATTTAATATTTTTTAGCAGTAATACTGCACTAAATTCGACCGGTGTTCGCTAAGCTGTAGTGGTCGAGTGGTGTAGGCATCAGCCGCGAAAGCTGAGAACGTGGGCTCGAATCCCACCTCTGACGTTGGTAAAACTCGGTATTTTTTCTTAGGTACATAACATCTAATATTTATTATTCACATTTTGAACCTTACTGTGCAATTACTAGTGCGGACTTTAGATTGTTATCAAAGGCAATAAACCAAAGGAAATGCAACTTTATTAATTTTATGAAAGGTTCCAAATCTATTGAAGTAGAGTGTGCATTGTAATGCACATCGGACCTTACGAGGACGGAGTAGGTAAATTACGTAGTACTTAAGGGCACATCGATGCCACGCTAAAGCGATACATCACTAACATACTCGTATGCTTATGTTTTTTGGAAGTACGAAAATGTATCAGCTTTTAGTGTTATCTAAAAACACTAATGGTGTTGTGATGCATGTGACAGTTATTAAACCCGAAACTTCTAAATTGTGTCTAAAACCTACATAACTGTTGGATTTCAATTAAATACAGCTTATGTTTCAGTTAGGAGTAGATATGAATGTTGCTATTGTTTTACGTTAAATTATGGAGGTTATTCTGAAATTAATTATTTCAAATGGCTCCAGAATTCTGTTAGACATTGGTATTTTGTTGCCAACGGATTTGAACCGAATACTTGGTTGCAATAAAACAAGTTTCCAAAATGGATGGACCTTTTTCATTAAAAATAACAAGTACCTATGAATATAGGAAATGTCCTTGCTTTTTTAATGAATTTCGTCGATACAGTAAGAAGGGCACACCGAACTGTCTGCCATTGATAAACAATAGCTAATCTTCTAAAGGTGCGGTTAAACTAAAAGAGCATTCGCTGTTCTAACCTCCCACTCTACGATATTCGATCGGTACACAAAACGTGATTGGTTGATTTCTTAGAAAAATCCTAATTTTAAAAGTAATTAACTTTCTAAGAAAAGTTAATTGAGAAGCAATGTACTTCAAAATAAATCGTTAATTGGCACTTGACAATGACAGATCGCAGCCACTCGCAACGTTTGACAACTAAGCAGTACACGCGTTGCATTGATCGTTCGAACGAAATAAAAATAATTGTACAGTTAATTTAAATATTTGTCAACTCTTAATACTTGAAAACGATTGCCAGTAATGTGTATTATTTTATTACCCATTTTCGTAAAAGCCTGGGTCATGGTAACACACTCTATAGTGTGCTACGGCGTAGCAAAGCGCTACGTTTTTGACGAAGGTATCTCTAAAAAAAATCAAATTGCATTTGACTTTGAAATAATGAGTGTCTCTGATTCTCAGGAATTTGTTGTACGTAATCTCAAATTTCATTTTCAAATTGATTTTTCTCGTATTATTAGATAAGCGCATTTCAAGCTGATTTCATGTTTGGAATCTGTTTTTAAACGTCTTCAAAAAAGGAGGAGGTTCTCATTTCGATTGCTTTTCTGTATTATAATTATGTTACTATTATGGTTATTTGATATCTCCGAGAATCGTGAACCGATTTTGTTTTTTTTTAATCGAACGGGTATAATCCCAAGTTGGTGTCGTAGGAATCGTGTAGCCTAGTTGGTAGTAACCCTGCCTACGAAGCTGGCTGAAGCTTCCGGGTTCGAATCCCGTCGTCTATGTATTTAAGTATATATCTATTATATGTATGGTCATCTTCGTCTATGTATTTAAGTATATATCTATTATTTGTCAGCCTCCGTAGCCTAGTTGGTAGTGACCCTGCCTACGAAGCAGGAGGTTCCGGGTTCGAATCCCGGCGAGGGCATTATTTGTGTATTTATTTATTACAAATATTTGTTCCTTGGTCATGGCTGTCTATGTATTTAAGTACCTATATGTATCTATCTATTATATATATCGTCGCCTGGTACCCACATCACAAGCCTTAATTGAGCTTACCATGGGACTAGGTTGATTTGTGTAAGATGTCCCAAGATATTTATTATTTATTTATTTATTTATGGTCGCCTGGTAACCACATTACAAGCCTTAATTGAGCTTACCGTGGGACTAGGTCGATTTGTGTAAAGATGTCCAAAAATATAAAAAAGTCGGGGCTGATGATGGGATCTTCGTGAAATCGGTTGAACCCCGTTTTTGACTTTTTTAATTTTGTGATTATCAGCAAAATAGTTTATATCAACCAAGACTATCCGTACTCAAATGAAATATTCATCAAACGGGGATCAATTTATTATAGTTTAATAATGGGTAAAATTAGTTTGAGCTAATAAAATGTGTACGCGAGAGACGAGACTAGTTATATTACTTATGTGCGTTTCATTAGTCGGATTTTCAAGTTTTACGGTAGGTACCTAAGTAGATTAAAACGATTGAGAATTAAGCATTAAGCAGTATACGCGTTACATGACCGTTAGAAGGAAAGAAAATGAATTGTATAGGTAGGTAGTTGATTTAAATATTTGTGAACTGTTCTAGGAAACGCTAGTAATGAATTTTGTTACGCATCTTCATAAAAGCCCAGATTATGATAACAGATTGTATATGTTTGTAAAAAATCTTGACAGATATTAAACAGGTTCAAATCCCGGCAAGGCATTATAATAGGTAAACATTTTATTTATTACAAATATTTTTTCCTTGGTCGTGGCTGTCTATGTATATGTACATATAAGTATCTATATATATGTATAATACATATAGCTATTAAATATATCGTCGTCGTTGGTACTCAAATCACAATCCTTAATTCCACTTAATCAATAACCGAATTAAAACCGACTACAGCCGATTTCCCCAAGATCCCATCATCAGACCCCAACTTTATGTTAACGGGACGTCTTAGTGTTACCCTATCTACTAAAAAAAATTAAAGACGAGCGTCGTGTAACGGAAACTTAAACTTTGTATGATGATTTTAGGTCATTATTTTTTATTGTCTTTATCGAATCAGCTCGTGATTTTGATTCGAATGAGCCTAATAATGTCCAAATGTGGATGAATCAGGTTTTCGGCATTTTTTTAAACGCCCTATTGCGTCTTGAATGTATTTCAATAACGAGGAATTTCAACTGACCTATAAATGCGAGGAATGTTCCTTACACGCATGAAACACGTATGCGACACAACTGATATCTGGCTTTACAGGGGGGGTAGGTTTGCTGCATAGGAAGACTGTTTACCATTAAGTGGGTTGAATTTTTGTTTGCCATATTCAGGGCCTAAAAGAAATAGAAAATCTTGAAGCTAAATCTATGTTTAAAAGCGTTATATCTGATTGAACTATGGGCAAATAAAACTTTGTGAGGTTAACTTTCCTTTCTCATAGATTTTATCAGCATTAAATTACCAAAGTTTGAGTTTTGGAGAGTACATGCTAAAGTGCAGAAATTGTTCCTGCTTGATTCATTTTATTACGATTTTCTGCAGTATAAGATAGTAAAAAGAAATACAAAACAGCGCTCGTGGAAAGCTAACGATGACAGCTGATCACGAATGCATCGTTGCATTATACGGGGTAATTTTTGGGTTATGTATCAGGAGTGAACAGCGAACTAAGGCCGGTCATGTTAAGAAACTTTCAGTATAGATACAAACAAGTAATCGTGAGAAAACTCCTAATTATGATTTAATTGATAGTTAAGTATAGTAGGTGATTATTGGGCGTTTCGAATCTACGATCGAAACTCCCAATAATCATGATTGTTTCGTGTGTTAGGATCACGTTGTGATTTGTTAGTGGTTATAAACAGGTCTTCGATCGAAACTCTCAATAATCATGTTGGTTTCGTGTGTTAGGATTCAGGACCTGTGTGAGATTTGAAATGCTCAATCAGTTTCGTATAATACTTGCCCTAAACATCCTATGGGTTGTTTTCGTTTGATTCCAAACGCACAATTAGGTTTTCTGTGATATGAAATGCTTGTCATAATTTCAGTTAAATACACTTGCCGCAAACAACCTATATAAGTTTTTCATTTACGTTCGTTTGATTTGAAACGCTCAGTAGATATAAGACATTCATCTGATTTGTACTCTGCTAAACAGCGAGTTTAAAGTTCATATAATTAACTAAAACAGCAAAAGCTTAACGCTACACGCTGTCTAAGGCGGCCAACCCTCAGACAGCAATGCTAGGGCCCCAAGAAGCGTTCCTGGTACTGACCCTCATAGCGTGGCGCTATGGCGTTTCGCACAACACGTCAGACAAATTGATCAAGTTCGTCAGACGTGCACTTACCCCTTGTGCTTCGGGTATGGGTAATCAAACTTATCGACCGCGTAAGAATGAAATACCCCATAGTTCTATTCATGAGTTTCAACACATTACTAAGATGCACATCGGGTGGCCAAGCCGAGGCATAGTTCATGTGTTGGGGTCGTCCGGTCGTCAACTTCCCGGCAAACATTACGCACGGATTTTTATTTATATGAACGAATGAAGAAAACTTTAAAAGCGCGATGTAGAACCTCGCTTTTCGTAATGAACGTAAGATTAGAATTATGAACACAGAAATTCAAGCTTTATGTTAAATATCGTAAGTTCATATTAACCAACACAAATTGTTACATATTTCATTTTCTATGTTCGCAGCAATAACAAGTGCAGTCTTGCATTTTAATTGAAATTGGAGTCATTCGTATTGACGCAAACGTTTATGTTATGTTAGTATCGAGAATGCACATTATTATTAGTTATTTAGTAATTTTGTTGCTATCGATGTTAATCGTATTTTGGAATTTCATTTTAGACATTCACCTTAATCATCAAAACTGAACACTAAACAACACATGTATTTTGATCATTATACAATGGGTATATTGTTCCTACGTACCTATATTTAGCTTACGGTTTACTAATTCGAGATAGTTAGAATATAACAGACTGTTTAATTTACTAATAGAGAGTTAATTTATTAAATGTGAGCTTACTAGGACATAATAGACTAGCTATTATTTCACTGTTTAACTCTAACTTTTTACCTATTTTATTTATCAAGTTTTCAATAATTGAGGTCTTAAAACTAAAGTAAGCATCAAGTATAGTTATTAATTACAGGCTAAATGAGATGGAAATAACAAGAAATAATATAAGGCTTAATCCTATTTATTTTTTTAAGTTATTATAACAATTACATGGCACTAAAAATATATTAATATGATAAAACTATTATTAATAACTGATGACTTCACTCAACTTTTTTACAATTTTTTCCACTAGACCTTCGGTTGCATTTAGTAGCTCGTCGTAATCACTTTGCACAACGTACTGCACCGATACAGCGTTGGTCTCGACGCTTGATTCAATATCCGAAATACTAATTTTTATGACACGCTTCCCCTTTGATACTTTTCTGATAACGTGTGAATTTAATCCCATGTCTGTCTTCCTCTTTCCCTTTTTTGCGTTTTTTCTTTCACATTTTGGCTGCTTTAGCGGGATTTCTTGCGACGGATTTAAAAGCACATCTTGATATTTCAAATAAGCATCCATATCTTGTGAGTAGTTTAAAGTTTCGTTTATGTTCTCATTTAATTGTGAGTAAAATGGTAGGACGGTAACGTTGCACTCATCAGTGGAGTTAACTGGTTGCGAGCTCTGCAAAAAAACAATTATATTACTATATGATCGAAGTATTATGAAATAAAGCCTCTTAAAATATATAAAAACAAGATTACTTACCATTTTAATGTATTTCCTAATATTTATTTACAATTGAATGTAAGTAGAAGTGCTTGCAGTTTGAATTCACGAAATGAAGTATAAATTATTTTATAAAAGTATCATTTTATAGTACTCTGTTTTTGCATATTATGCAGTTTGGTAAAGAATAATACATGCAAATAGACAGGTTAAAACCTGTTTCTTGTTAAATAAGTGCATCGCATCCCGTTAGTAAGTAATTAGATACGGCATTTTCTATATCTTTTCCCATGGTAAGCAAGTTGAATTTGATCCGACAAAATTCGTTTATAAAGCCTTATTAGTTATTAGCTAAGTATAAAACATAGTATACGATAAAAATATATTATAGCCTTCACAACGAATAAAGCTTTATGGTCGGCATGTATTGTAACCCGATGATACTTTGATGTTCCGACACTGGCATACGTTTTATTTTCCAGTAAACATGATTTGCTGACGTGAATATCTATGTACAGGGAAGTGAAACATTTCAAAACTTAGGTTTCTGCATATGTTTTTGCGATTCAGTTATTTTGTGCTGGTTATAATTTGCGAGCATGGGTTGTTAACTTCTGATAACTTGATTTTGCCATATAATAATACCTAATGCATTTTTCATTTCATTAATTGACTTTATAGAAAGTGGTTGTGTTACTACTTCGTTTTGACTCCACATCGAACTTCTTCACCTTGAAATGATGTATGTAAGTTTGAATAATATTATGATATTTTGTTTTATTTCCATTTTTTGTAATTTGGTTTATGGTTATAATTTGAGAGACTAGTGGACTCCTAAGTAATTTATCAAATTATTTACATTTACAGGTCTGACAGCGAATACTATGTAAAACGTACCAATAGCCGAGAAACTGAATCGGCAGATGAAACCGAAACTATAAGGCATGTATTTCATATTTTCTAGTAATTTAACGTGATTGATTTATGTGTAGTAGGTACCTAACATTATATTTATTCTTTGTTATAGAGTTCCACAAAAGAAAACGGTGAAGAGGAAAATCACTCCACGTAAGCCAAAACCTAATGCGGACCACGGTTGGATGGTAGATGACGAGGACGAATACGGTGGCCCCCAACAAACTGGAGTGAAAGAGCCCGCAAATAAGAGGTATTATTTATCGTTTAAAATAATTATGAAGTGTTACAGTAACATAGGTATTTGTACCCATACAAACCTAGAATGTAAAAAAATGTTAATGTCTATTATTTCAGTAAAAAAACAAAGCCGAAAGCCTCAGAGAAGAAATCGAGTGCTCATCTAGTGCCGCCTCCTTCCGAACATGGGTGGTTTACAAATTGGGGAGATGATGACCAGGCAATAGAGGCGCATCGCCGTGCCGGAACCTTGACGTCGGTGCTGTCGCGGCGCGTTCCCGGAGGCCACGTGCGACGTTCAGCTTCCTTAACGGGTGATCTTTATGTTGAACTTAGATTGTATAACGTAGCTGATATTCAAAACGTAACGCCTCAAGACCGTTGGGAGAAAGCCTTGATTAATTTAAAGTATCGACTTGATTCGAATTCGCCCGCCGTAGATGGCGTAAATAATTTGCTTCAATTTTGTAAGCAAGATTTTACAGATGAAGGCACCTTCTTTCCAGATAAAATTAATCATTAACAATTTCAAGGCTATTTCCTTACTATCTAAACCCAGTTTCTATAATACTCGTGTAATATAACAGCAAGTAAAATGCAGCATAGTTCAATATTTTGTTCCGTGTGTGATATTAGTATACCAAGTAAAGCCTTTTCTGCCCACCTACGTTCAATCTTACATAAAAATAACAATTCTATACAATTAACTCCTAATATTGAAAAAATTAGTAGTGCCTTTCGCAGTAGGATTGCATCGTATAGAGTACGTGGTCCGAAAATTTCACTCCTCGAAACACCGGATAGGTTTTTGAAGGCTATTCGGGGCCTAGTTCGAAAAATTCTAGAAGCTAGACGGGCGTCATTCGGGTCGATAAAGGTTAATTTTGAGTTGTTTGCTGAATTCTGTTTACCAAAAAATGAGACAAATGAAATTAAATCATTTGCTACGAAGAATATAATCATACATCAAATTTATGATTTCAAAGAAATATTTTCAATGATGTCAGATACTTTATGTAAGAAAATTGACGAATTTCAAGAAAGGGACAGCGGTTGGAGTTTTATACGAAACCTATATTTAGAAGTAAATATTAACAAATATAATCCCCTAAGAGCTTCTAAATTTATAGAGTTGCCTGAAACCATTAAACTTAAGAGGGCTTGCGTTAATATTAAAAATAGTGACAATTACTGTTTTTTATGGTGTATAATTGCGGCCTTATTTCCCGTACAAAAGAATCAGGATCGAATATCCTCTTATCCACGTTTTGAAAAGCACCTAAACACAAAAAACATGTCGTTTCCAGTTAGTCTCTCTGACATCAAAATATTCGAAAAAAATAACAGGAATATAAGTGTTAATGTTTACGGATTAAGAAAAAACCAGGTCGTAGGCCCGCTATACAAAACAGACAAAAGGAAAAAACATCATGCCAATTTATTAATGTTGGAAAATGGTAACCAATCACATTATTGCTTAATAAAAAATTTAGCACGTCTTTTAAAAAAACAGTTAACTAAACACAACGGGAAAATATTTCTTTGCGAAGAATGTTTGTTGTTTTTCCACACCACAGATAAATTAAACAAACACATATGCGGCCGCGTTGCAACCCATTTACCAAATCCTGGTTCCTTTATTCAGTTTAAAAACTATGAAAGAATGCAACCTATGCCTTTTGTAGTATATGCAGATTTTGAATGCATATTACAACCGATCTCGTCTGACGTATTTGATTCAAAATGTACTAGCTCGTTACGGAAACATATCCCGGCTGCATTTGCATATTATATTGTATGTTCCTATGACAATTCCCTTAATAAATATATAAGTTATCGAGGGCAAGATTGTGTACAAAAATTTATCGAATATTTAAAAAAGGATATAGGTTTGATTAGTGAAATTTATAAGCACCCCGCGCCATTAAAACTTACGGCGGAAGAGGAGATTCAGTTTCAGAAAGCAAAGTGTTGCTTTATTTGTAATAAATTATTATTAGATGATAAAGTAAGAGATCATTGTCATTTAACTGGCCATTTTAGAGGCGCTGCTCATTCGTTTTGTAATATCCAATTTCGCCTTCCAAGGTTTGTTAGCTGTTTTTTTCATAATCTATCGGGTTACGACTGCCATTTGTTTATTCGTGAGTTAGGAGAAATGAAAGGCGGTTTAAAAGTTATTGCGAAAAATAAGGAAAATTACATATCATTCACGAAATTCTTGCAAATAGGTGAAAATGAGTTTTGGCCAGTGCGTTTCGTTGACTCTTTCAAATTTTTAGGAACTAGTTTGGAAAAATTAGCAGTAGATTTAAATGACCATGACTTTGTACACTTAGAGAGGTTTTTTCCTGCCCGTCACCAATTTGATCTTCTTAGAGTAAAAGGTGTATATCCGTACGATTACATTACTTCTTGGGATGCTTATGAGGAAAAAAAATTACCACCCCAACATAGTTTTTACAACTCATTAACCAAAGGTAATATTCTAAACTCTGCCTATGAGCATGCTAAGCGTGTATGGAACGTATTTAACCTTAAGACCTTAGGACATTATACAGACTTATATCTTCAAACAGACGTTCTGTTGTTAGCTGATATATTCGAGAACTTCAGACAGACCTCTTTGGTGAACTATAAGTTAGATCCCGCTTTTTACATGACAGCCCCAAGTTTAAGTTTTGATGCTATGTTACGCATTACGGATGTTCAGTTAGAGCTCATAAGTGACCTCGAAATAATAAGAATGATTCAAAAAGGTATCCGCGGAGGTATTTGTCTTTGTTCGACTAGATACGCACGCGCAAATAATAAGTATCTACCCTTTTATAACGCGTCTGCTCCAGATTCGTTTTTGTTTTATATAGATTGTAATAACTTGTACGGTTATGCAATGTGCAGTTATTTACCATATGCCGATTTTAAGTTATTGAACAAAGATGAAATAGAAAACATTAATTTTCTAGAAATTCCAGTTGACAGTCCCCACGGTTATATTTTAGAAGTAGATTTAGAGTATCCTGAAAGTCTACATAATTTACATAATGATTTTCCATTTTGTCCTCAAAAGTTTACGCCTCCTGGATCTAAGACTTCTAAACTTATCCCAAACCTTTACGACAAATATGAGTACGTTATACATTACATTTATTTAAAAACCTGCGTGAGACATGGATTAAAACTTAAAAAGATACATAGAGCTATTCAGTTCAAACAAAGTCGATTTATTCAACAGTATATCGAGTTAAATACAGAGTTGAGAAAAAACGCTAAATCGGAATTTCAGATGAATTTCTATAAACTCCTCAATAACAGCCTATTCGGGAAAACATTAGAAGCTACAGAAAATAGGACAAACGTGATGCTGGTTAATCAATGGAATGATAGTACGAATAAAACGAAGAAAAGAACTAGTGCTGAAGTGTTAATAGCGCGACCTAACTTCCATAGTGCAAGTGTGTTTACTGAAAATTTAGTCGCCATTCAAATGAACCCTGAAATAATTACCCTTGATAAACCAATCTATATAGGATTCACTGTTTTGGAAATATCAAAATCTCATATGTACAACTTTCACTATTCACATATAAAACCGTATTACGGAAAAAATGTTAGTATGTGCTATACTGATACAGATTCTTTTTTGTACTTTATTAAAACAGATGACATATATACAGATTTGAAATTGAATTTCCTATCTCTTTTCGACACCAGTAATTACGAAGTAAACAACATATATGGCATTCAACAAATAAATAAAAAAGAACCCGGATTATTTAAGGATGAACTAGGTGGTCAACTAATTGTCGAATTTGTCGGTCTTAGGTCAAAACTTTACTGCATTCAAACCGAAGAAAAACAGTTAAAAAAAGCCAAAGGTACTAAGACACATGCGGTTAAGAGTCTCATATTTCGAGATTATAAAAACATCCTCTTCAACAAAGAATTGATGCGCAAGAGAAATACGCTATTTAAATCTATAAAGCACGAAATTTTTACTCAATCTCTTAATAAAGTTGCCTTATCCTCGAACGACGACAAACGAATTGTATTAAAAGACAATATTCGGACCATTTCTTGGGGCCATGCTTTGTATTTTTAGATATCGATATACTTTCTGTTTGATTAACTAAATGTTAGTATTTGCTACTCGTATGAAAAAAGCTATGATAAATAAATGAGGCGTTTTACTACCGCGGAGCTCGTTTATACTAGAGTTATTGAATTGACTGGGCTTAGCATAATTATAATACTGAATACATTACTGAATATAAATGTGTAAAATAAACATATCTGTGTATTGAAATTGTCAAGTGAAATAAATGTTTATGCGTTTAATTTGTTTTTCTTTTTATAACCCTCGTTATTCTCAATGCTCAGTTCTTATTCTTAAACTAATTGATTGTTATTATACTATTCGATGTTGTTAAAATAATTGTGCATTACGTTATGAAACAAAGTTTCGTAATACGAACTGAACATTGTATACTTCTAGTCTTATGATAAGAGGTACAACCGATATGAAATAAAAGAAATAAGATATTAAATTAACAATTTATTTATAAAAAATATCAGCATTCTCAGCAATCCATTTCTTAATACAAATTACATTTTTTAATGAACAGTGCTTATCAATTACATATTCAAAACTAGAAATTTTATATTTTTGTTTGAGGAACGTATTATACAGTACTAAAAAGTTTGGGCAACCTTTTTGTGCGATGTCAATTACTTCACAATTGTCACATAATTCTTGAATCCATTTAATTTTTTCTAGGCCTTTTACATATATTTTCTTTTTTTCAAGATAAGGCTTTATTATATTTTTAAAATGTCTATAATCGATATGACCTTCGCTCCAACGAAAACCAAACGTTTTTTCGATCCAGCACACGTGTCTACGTTCTTCGAGTGACAAACGTGAGTACGGATATGGTGGTTTTATTGAAAACACTAGAGTGAAGTCATCAGTAGCCAAAGCCAACTCTTTAATAATGAATTTATTCTGCCAATCCTTGAAGCCTTGTATATCCACAATGTAGCTATTTATATTCATGATATTTTTTTTACTAAACTGCTCAATGGTTTATATTCCACAATACAATCGTTAAATATTAAACAAAAGGCAGATGTATTATCAGGAATTTCTGAATCACTTTCGATTTCTATTCTCACATCTATAGGTCCTGACTTCAAACGATCATTTTGTCTTGAAGTATCCAAAACATATAATGCACACTTTTTAAAGTCGTGTATGTTTAACAACGGTTCGGCACGACGTCCATGGTATGACTGTTGAAACCTTGTATATTGTTCATATAATATTGCATAGTTGTCGTGCTCGAATTTCACATTTAAACTTTCGTATGGAAAATAAGTAGAGTTTAAAAATACTCTGACTTCGCGTAAATTACAATGATCAAACCTTGAGAAATCCTCATTAGAATTATTTTTTCTGTTGGTCGACAAAGCTAACACAACGAACCGTGGTTTTTCTAACTGAGATGATGTTTTGATTGCCCAAGTATGTTTAGTTGTTTTGGGTAACAGTGGATACTCATATAAATCCCAATTCCTAAAAGCTAAGTTGAGCGGTCGGTCCTTTTCTATCAACTTTAACATGTGTAATCGTTGGCGATCTGATACTTTAATATGTGGCACGCGCCAAACAATTTTGTCAATAACAATATCCTCTAATACCTCATTTGTGTTAAGTTGTACTGCATTTAAATTTGTATTACTTCGTAGCAAAATCAACTCATGCTTACAATTTATTATTATTTTGTTAAAGTCTTCTGCAAACCCTAAAATTTTGTTTAAAGGCAACGAGACAGCAAATCGGCCGTCGTGCGTATTTTTTGTGCCATTCAAGTCCCACCCCCATGCCTTTGACATCGAGGATTCGTTACTATTCATAGATAACAGAGATTTTATGGTGGTGGTGATACCTACATTTTTTACTTTGTCGATTTCAACCCCATTCAATTCGTAACGAATATCTTGGAACAGGAATAGAAATGGATTATTAGTGAATTGAATGCTATTCACTTTAAGTTTAGATTCTCTGTTTATTATCGTAACGGTTCCTTCTAAATACAATGTACTAGCACACGGTAAGACATATAAATCTTGTTGATTAATAGGTATCCGAATTTCATCATTGTTATTAAACGTTGTTACATAAGGTCTGTATGAATGAACTTCGTAGCTTTCAATAGCATTGTCTTCTGCAAAAGACTCGGCAACGTCAAGTATTTCACTCATTTTAATAGTCCAATTAGTTTCAAAAACTTTATGTTTTCCTTTGTTAATTTGATAGGTGTTTTCCTTTTCACAGCTGTTTTCAAACTAAAACTTCTAGATGGGCAGTGCGTCTTTTTATTAAAGTCTATCATTACACTTTTTTCTTGAGATGAAAATATAACTGAATATCTTCTCCCCTTAAATTTATCAATTGGTTTTTCGCGTCAAGGATGCGCACATTAATTGAACTTATAGTATCTTGGTTCACAGGAAAATAAATTACGTTTCGTGGCACTTCTATGATTCGATATCCAGGTGGTACATTAGGAACAAATTCATGAATTATATGGCTAGGTTTTCCGTTAACAAATGAACCACTAACGATATCGCATTCGATCCGTATGACGGTCGTTGATATAATGTTAACCGGATATTGTGAACAGTTTATTATATTAGCTTTAAGTATTTCATTTCCAAAACCAATAGTTCTTCCGATCGTGTGTTTCTTTTCAAAATGAACGTCTTTTGAACAAAATAATTTCGTTTTCAGTGTATTGTTATTACAAATTAATTTGAAAGTGCAATTTTTGACATTATCTTTTATGTAATCGCCAATATCTTCGAGTTCATATGATCCTTCCGGTATTTCAATGCATTCATTATCACCATAACAAAATTTATTATTTCTACTGTCAATGTTTGGTATTGAATTAAAAGTTGAAAAATATAAAAGCCCGCACTCATACTCTCCTTTCAACTGTAAAGGAGGAGAATAATTTGTAGTAAGTGTTGAAGTCAATCCCGTTACTGATAAGGTGAACGACATTTTGTAAACTGGTAATTTTTACGTAATGCTTTAAATTTTATATTGTTTTTTCCAAAAGTTTCTTAAGTAGTTTAAACATAAGTGTCCACAATTTACAGTATCAAATTTTTGATACGCACAATAATTATAAAAAAATTCGTAATCCTTTAAATACGTAATAAGTTCAACAGGAGGTTTTAAATCTCCATAACTATTGAAATATTCACAATACGCATTTAATTTCACATAGGCTACCCAGTGAGTCCCGTTATTCTTAGAGCTATCTAAATTTACAATTGCACACTCCACGCGCCTTGGACGTTTTGGTAAATTATCGCGCATGAAAACACCTCTGAAATAGGGTATGTCACTTCCAAATTGAATTAGATCTATGTTTGTGAGAGCTCTCCTTGGTAGCCTTCTGCCTAGTTTTTTGTTGTGTTTAGAAATATACCACTGCCTTTCTTATATGGTTTTATGTATAAGCCCTTGCCAATAGCAATTGACTCCATCATTTTATTGTGGCGTTCAGACTCCTGTAGGTTCTTTTGTGCTGATTTATAGTCATTCACTGCTTTTGCAATACCAGCGGCACCGCCAGCTAACGAGCCAAGAGCAGACAACCCGGCAAAAATTGGAATTAAGGGCAGAATTCCACCAGTTTTCGGGATTGGGATAATACGCGGTAAACGAATAGGTGAATGTTTTTTAAGTAACTTTCTTGCTGCTTTATATGCACACTTAATTGTTGATGTATCGTCTTTTGGTTTTTGCTTTTTAATATGCGATCGAATTTTAGAAACGATCTTTTTAAATGTTTTGATTCCAGCACCAGCGCGTAATTTAGTTTTTAGGATTTTGTTCACTAACCATGAAGCTACTTTTTCACCTTTGCTAGCATTTGCTGAATTAAGTCTTTGTTTTGCCATTTTTATTAACTCTCTATCAGCTCTATGACGATTAACTAGGTCCGAATGATTGCTGTACGCGATATCGTGTTGCTTGCAGGCTTCGTCCAATTGATTTATGCCACGGTCGCCTCTTAACAATCTTTCTTCAAGTTTGGTACCTGGTCCGCAATAGTTATATCCAGGCAAATGTAATTCAAAAGGTAGGTTATTTATCACGCTGTTAATAAGTCCACTTCCTTGCATCACTTATTATTTAATGATGAGAAATAGAATACTACATATATTTATATTAAACTAAATCAACTGTGTTTATCCAACTATTTTCTGCCTCGCTAAGGCCTAACCATTTAACAAAAAGTTTATTTCCCCTCCTTTTTATGACCTTTTCAATAAGATATACATTAGGATGAGCCGTTTTTTGCAGTTCTTGTTTATAAAACGAGCCGAGTATATTATTTTTACGATAATCTTCAATGTTATAGGTTACTGGTTTGGTATTTTTAACTTTGGTAATATTGAACAGTTCTGTAGACCAGTTTGGAGTATACCCCTTTTTAAAAGCTGATTTGTGCTTACTTATTCTTACACAGTCTCCTATTTTAAGCTTAATTTCTTTCTGAGACACGTTGTTTTGTTTGTTCAAGATGTTATTTCTGACAACATGCTCATTTGTATGATTTACATCATCCGGCTTAAATTTAGTTGTCCGATGTTTAGTCTCATTATAGGTTTTAACTATATTATTTAGTGGAGTTCCTATCCATTTAAAGTGTCCAAGTAAACTAAAATGTTTGTACAGTTTGGTTTTTAATGTTCTTATTAGTCGTTCTACAATAGAAGCTTTCTTCGTGGAATACGAAGAGTAGTGATTTATATGTTTTTCTCTCATCAACTTACGAAATACATCGTTGTAAAACTCTTTACCCATATCTGTTTGTAAATTTCGTGGAATGTGATTAGAACCCAAAATATTCAGTAACGCCAGCGCTATTTCTGTTTTAGTTTTTGATTTTACAGGTACAGCCCACGCATATTTGGAAAAACAGTCAATAACAACCAAAATATATTTATATCCCTTGTTTACGGAACTAAATTTAATCATATCGATCAAATCAGCTTGCCACAAATCATTGATGCCCCTTAATATCACCGGGCAGCGCCTAAAATTTCTTCTTGCATCTTTATGAATTTCGTTTACAATATCTTGCTTGCTCATTGTTTACTCTCCTTTAAAATTTTCATAACCTCCTCCTTGGTGCAAAACTTTGTCTCAATTTCCTTCAAACTAGAGTTTACGTGTTGAAGGCGAAGTATGATATTAGCCAAATTAGTCTGAATAGATTTATTTATATGATCTACATATTCCTTATTAACCGCTTCATCGTTCGTAAGTGGGGATGTTAAACCTTTAAGTCTTGCTGACCGTAAATTGTAATCTCCGCTTTGCGTCTTCTGTAACGCATCAGAACTTTGATCTACACGCAATCGCTTATGAACGTGGTGTCCAAATTTGTCGATATTCATAATCCGTCCGCTATTGACTGTGTATCAAGGTAAACTGATATTATAATAAACAAAACTCTTGTTTTATTGAATTATGTTACTTTCTCGTAATTCCTCAATTATCGATATAATCTCGTTATCAAGACCGGTATTACCGGCTTCTCGAGAAGCTATTAATAACTTCAGCCTATCAACTAACTCGTTTGGATCATCCCAATACACATAATCTATATTAGGCTTCACTTTCTTTAAAAGACATTTTAAACCGTCACCAATAGCAAGATTCTCTGTACTCTCACAAACTCTGACGTGTTTAAATAAGGGTTTAATAATCTGTAAATACTTGACACCTCTGTTACTCTTGATTGGTTTTTTTGAGTCAAAGTCTCTGTGATGAGCATTTGTTTGATTCAATATTAATTTGTAGTTTTCTTTATCGACTTCAGTCACTAAATCCAAATCTGGTGTTTTTTTAAACAGTAATTGGACAAGACCTGGTGTTTTGTCATAAGTATTAGCATTAATAGTAATTGTTTGGTCCGATACATATACTCTCTGTGTTCCCATCATAAGTTTTCCTCTTTCGAGTCTGACTCCATAAGGCACATCTTCAAATGCTTTTGCAGAAAATGAAAGCGGAGATGAATAGTTTCGATCTAAACTGGAAATGCTCTCAAAAGTTTCCTCATCGGAAGTAACCATATTAGACTCATCGTCTTCTTTTTCACTCTTGTCACTAAAATCCGAAGCATCTTCTTCATCTTGTTGAAGTTTTTCGTCTTTAGTAGTTGGACGGTTTAATTCGTAAACCGTGTCATCATGAGATGAACTTGGTTTAGTGTCACTCAAATCATACTTTACTTTTTTCGGTGTACTATGGTAATCAGGGCTAATATCAGATACATGCTTCTTTCTTCCGTCTAAAGCACTTCGATCAGCTATTTGATTGAGAGGTTGAGTGATCGGCTTAAGAATTGACTCGAGAAAGTTCTGATTTTCAGTAGACATATCACGCAACATTTTAAGTTTACGCTTAACAGCATCTGCCGACTTAACAATCTCTCGTTTAGTATCTTTTTCCATGGTTACCGCAATTAATGTTGTTTCTTCGAAGAAATGAAAATGTTAAATGATGAGCATCGTATTGTGCTAGGTTTTATATGCTAATATTAATTAAGAATAATGAACGTGTCGAAATTCAATCTGTAGCATCCTTTATTTTTTTCACAGTCTTTATTGATAACTAAATAATTATAGGGTGTGCACCATATTTTAGCACACATTTCTTTGAATTGAGACCAAGGCATATCTGTATTTACATGTTCATTATATACATGACGCAAATTAATTTCATCTTGTTTGAAAAGAATAATAAGATTTGCATTATCCCTTATTAATTGTTTAGGAATTTTGCTATACGTTTGATTAAGATAAAAACTGTCTATTTTGCAGTGACGTCCCATAGAAAAATAATCTCGAACGTTGTTTTGTTTTTCACATGCAATGTCATCAAATATCATGACTGAATCTGGTTTTGCTTGATTTGGATTTAAAACTTGTTCATTTTCATTGTATTTGAAAAACGAAACCCCAGGTACCCGACGAAGAACTTTTTCTAGAAATAAGTATTTCGGTTGAAACAAAGTTTTAGAATAAACATACACATTTTGAAACCTCAATCCGTTGTCATGCATTAGAAGTCCGATAATTAAATTCGTTTTTCCACAGTTAGAAGGACCGCATATTAGACAGCGAATAGTGCTTGGTAAAAGTTTACCGTGCCGTAAATATACTTTCTTATTGGAAACTGAATAATTTTTATATAAATCTAATGACTGTGCTTGCTTTACAAACTTCATAATTTGTCAGTTTGCTAACGTCTATGCGATGTGATGATTTTCTGTACAATGAAATGGAAACTCGTTTAAACCTGTTTATAACCACTAACAAATGACAACGTGATCCTAACACACGAATCAATCATGATTATTGAGAGTTTCGATCGAAGATTCGAAACGCTCAATAATCACCTACTAAGTATCAATTAACGCATAGTTAGGGTATTATTTTAGTAGCCTTTTTACTCCTGCTACAGGGTAGGTACAATTTTACTAGTATTTTTTACTAGTAGTACCTATGATGTTTTGGGGCACTGGATTTTTAGTTTTATTTATTGTTTCTACAATATTTTTAAATAGTCTATGAAGGTTTCTTTTCTTACTCATATTATCCAGCTAATGAGCTAGGACTACTAAAAACATAATCTTGAAAATCTGTATACGGTACCTAAATGTAAATCAAGGCCCGACGAGAAAATACGAGCACCACTACAGCTTAACCTTCGGCGATTACCACATACCTAGCTCCCCAGCTAGATCAAGAAATATAACGATTATTAAATATTGCTTTGAATTATTTGTTGTGTACCCCGTATCTGTGTAACTTTCAAGTAGTTAATTTGGAAGTTTTGATTAGTAGGTCACTAGAATGAGGGTTAATTGCTAACCGGATCGTGTATGCCCGCCATGGGCACTGTGACGGCATCCTCCCCGCCGGCGGCCACCAGCTTCTCCAGCACCTTGAGGGTGTTCTCCACCGCCGACCACTCCGTCTTCTGCGCCAGCACCAGCACCTTCGCCGCCGCATCTCGCATGTTAACTCCCGCACTGGGAGGCTTAGGGACGTCTCCATTGCCCTCTTTGATCTCTTTCTTATCACCGTTAGAAGAAGTCTCATCCTTATCGTCCGTGACCTTCGCCGCTGCAGATTTATCTTCCTCGGTATTTTTCTTCGGCGGACCCTTTCCGCCTTTCTTGCCGGTCGGCGCTTGAGACATCCTCACTTCATAACCGAGTCAGGTTTACGATCACTTCGTCATCACTACACTGTGGCGTCGCGTATCACCGTGCTCGGTCTGAACTATGTTGAGCGCAGGGCGGGCGGGCCATGACTGCGGCACGGCTGCGTAGCTCAGCCGATTTCTTGCATGATCCGAGTAAATAAAGGCGAAGGCAGGTGCGCGAACCGGATTTACAAACAAACTCGAATCGGCGATGTCTCAAACGTCACATGCATTGCCCCGATTTTTACTTTCCTGTTATCGGAGGATCTCCCCCCGACTTGTAGATATTGTCTAGCTGAAGCGATCAATGCCCGCCCGAAAATGGCAATATTTTGCTACACAAAATCGAAACTATATTAAATAATTTAATGAAAATTAAAACTGGTGAATTATTTTCCTGTCGGAATATCATTCCTCTTTACATAAGTAATTACATTATGGGATATTACTGATATTAGGTACTCGTAGGTATCTCAGGAAATCGTTTCCATCGTGTGTGTGTGAGTATTAACAAACACCTTAAAGTAGTAGGTAAATTTAATAAACATAATAGCTTTTTAATTTGTAAGTCTCGTAAATATAAATACATATCGCTTTCAATAGATTGCATTTCGTTGATTACACAATAACATGTCGAGTCACGTAGAACCGAGCCGGGCCGAAGGTAACAAGCCGCGAACGGGAATATCGTTAATTTAATTATGCTAAAATATTATAATGACATTTGAATAGTCTTTGTGTGTAATTTGTGTTTGTGGGACATTTCTAGGACGATAAATGTGGTTTCTTCCCCCTTGGTCTATCTCTAAAAAAAATTCAACTATTTTCTTCCTTGTGCTCTGGACATAAATGATGGAAACCTGCATTTAACTAAGGAATACTATTATAATTTGTACGTTAATCGAAGAGTTTTGATATTTCAGGTGCTATCAGGCAAGACTGATTAGTTGCTATAGTTCGTTTAATTAACTAGCATCTTGACATCTCAAGATTAAAAGAAAATATGTGTACATATGGCTAAGCAAAATATTATTTTTGAAAAATATGTAACAATATATTTTTTCATAATGATATAAGATTGGAGGTGCCTTGAATTGGATTTAAGGTTCCTAGGACAAATATGGGCGAACCGTCTTACATAAGTCAAGACTATTATTCGTATTTTTTAATAAATCTTATATTCGCCTGCAGGAAACAATTTTAAAAAGACGTTTTGTGAATTAGTTTTGTTAATGAACCATTTATTTAGTTAAGCTGATAAATTATATACCTAATGGTTAATGGTTTTTGTTGCGAAATAAATTACTATGCATTATTTATAAAGATACCGGTAAAAAATTGTTTTTCGGTATCATAATAAATGGATTGTGAATATTAATTCATGGATTACGAAGTCATACACAAACAATCTTATGAATGTGAATATTTCTCTAATAACAACATTAAATCACTGCTTTGCGACAAAACCATGATATCTGGGTATGATAGATTTTCTATGTTATCAGTATCACGGCTTTGTCGCAAGGAAATGTGTACCTAATTACTTAATAACTACGTATATTTTACAATATTTGCATTCCATTTCATATTTGCATAAAAATATGAAATGTACACTAAAAGAATAGGTATGTCTAGACCGTTTTCCACGAAATTGGTGTTCAATTATAATATAAACTGTTGCCTTCGCAATAAATGATTCATTAATACATTTGTTACAGCTAGAATTCATTTTAATACCTTGTGTTTTAATCTTTAAATTATACCGTATGCGTGAGTATAGCGGTTGATCGCTATAACTTAGTATGTAGCTTCAAAGACATCATTACGGTTTAAGTACCAAAAATATTGACACAACTTTATTGCCTTGACATTAAGGTCGTGTAAATATATTTTTGGCACCTAAACTGTAATTATATATTTGACGTCGACTGTACATATCGCACAGTTTTCATTCACAAACTTCGAATTTAGGTACCTAAACTAAAGAAAATTGAATGCCTTTAACTGCTTATCAGCTTCTGAATTAATTCCCCAGTTGGTTGGCCTCGTCCATCCTCGACCTTGTTTGGAAATTTGAGGAAGAATACGAACGCATTTTCACCTACTTCGATTTGTATCGTGGCCTTAAGAGGTCGAGGGAAATTTGCATGTTTCGTCACAGGCGGGGGTGTGCGGTGGCGGCGTCGCGTGCGCTCCACGCGCCACTTCCGGTCCGCGGCGCGGGGCGGGCGGCAGGCGGGGGGCGGGCGGCTCCGCTACGGCCTCGATTCTGCCTCGGTGATGATCAGATACGGAGGAACACAAGGGCTTGACCAGCGGTCGGGTTTGACATTTATACGTATACAAGTATGCAAAAAGTAACAGTTGTTGCAGACGGATACTGCGATGTTATAATATAACTTATTGGGCATCATTAGTTCTCCTTTCTCCTTAATTCTCTGAACTAGGGCATTTTATTTTATTGTTGACGTGATAATTAAATTACAGGTTATCGATACCTACATATAGTTATCTCTTACTGTACACAGAATTTATTGATTTGCACTCTTTCAAATAAAAATAACAACCTAATAACAAAAATATCTTTTATAGATAGCAAATGAAAAATAAGCAGAGGTTCAGTTTTATCATATTGCTATAATAATTTATGATCCCATATTATTATAATCTCAATATTTAGGTAACATACTTCCCAAAACATACCAGATAACATGTAAATTTATTAACACCGTATCTTTATGGGGTACTTACCACTGCCCACCCGTGGTCAATTAGGAATATTTTAGTACTTCACCTAAAAATATAGTCGTATGTAAATAGGATAGCCAACCAAAATATATTTTCTAGTGAATATTAATTCAGTTACAGCTCGTGTCAAGCGATCCTATAAAAGCGGAGTTTCAAAGTTTCGTTTAATTTTAAGTTCGTAAAGTATTACAGAGCTGCCTTGTGTCTTCAGGGTGTTTAAAGCCAATATCTGTATTGGTTCTACAAGATATTCAATAAATATTTATCTACATCCATATCATAAGTTCTCTACAATATGTTTAGCGGCGGTAAGCAAATAGCCTACTTTAAGAAATCTGTATCTGTGGGTGTATCATAATTTTTACTTTACGATATCGCAACCGATATCTTAATCACAATTAAATTTCGAACATTCTGTTAAAAAGAAAAAACACACATTAATTTCGATTATCGAATTAATCGATTTGTAATTTCATTCATATTAAAATTCATATTCCATACATTCTTCTAAATCTCGAATACTGAGAATCGATTTGAGAATCGATATCGACTCAAGACCTTACCTGGTTTATGTATAAAAAAAAACTAATGTCAGTTCAGTCATTTGTTTTGTTTGAATTGTTTCAAACCTCCAACTTTTTTGGACTGTTGACTTGAAAGTTAAATATTATCGAGTTCGTTGTGAAATATTTACACTGAAAAATTATTTATGATGACGAAGACAGTGATGTTGAAATGTGTGAAACACCACCAGAAATCCGGGACGCCGCTACAACCGTGACCAATAATTTGCTGCCACAAAAATAAACATATTGTAGAAAACTTATTATATGCATGTAGATAAAGTTATGTATGCAACTGTTCATAATTAGGCATTATGAACCAGTCACATAAAATACTATTTTCGTGTCAGTCATTATTTAACAGAAACATATTATAATATAAGAAGAACATCGATCAATTGGAAATGTTTTTCCAACTATGGCAAAGCCATGAGCACGATAATTGGCTACGTTAGTTTCAACACTACTAAACTTAGTAAAAATACTTGTATTTTTGGTCTAAGTAATAATTATGTCTCACGAAAATTTTAAATTCAATTATCTTGGGACATCTTACACAAATCGACATAGTCCCACTGTAAGCTCAAATAAGGCTTGTGATAAACAAATTATAGTCACTTAACTATTTGAACAAATATTTGTGATAAATATACAGGGTGTAATCGATAAGTGTTTACTGGCCACAATTCCGTAAATATGAGAGATATCAGAAAACTTTTAACTAACATCGAAAGTACGTTACCCAACGAGTAAAATTACATTAATAACTTTTTCTAAATAGGTGAAGTAATATTAAAAATACTAACGTAAAACGCTCCCATACATTTAGTATGTCGACTTACAGACTTAAAGAATGTCGGGTGTCGTAAGAAATAAAACTGTTAGCGATTCGTTATTTGTAGGAACACATTGTAATAAAATAATAATACTACCGTTTATGAAATAATTAATCTAACATTTATTCATAAATCAAAATATATTCGTATTAAACTAGTCTTTGAATGAACGGCTACGTACTAAATGTATGGAAGGGTTTGAAGTTAATATTTGAGATATTTCTGATTTTATTCCAAAAAAGTTATTAGCATCATTTTACTCGTTGGGTAACGTACTTTCGATATCAGTTATTTTTATTCTGATATCTCTCATATTTACGGAATTATGGCCTGTAAACTCTTATCGATTACACCCTGTATACACAAATAATGCCCTCGCTCCAGGTTCGTAGGCAGGGTCACTACCAACTTGGCTACGGAGGCTGACATTTAAGATTTATCAGTACCTATTATGACCAACGAATCTGACTTACTCTTTATGAATACATGTGATACTTGTATATAGCCATACGTTCAGGGGCCTATTTCTCATACCTTATTAGACTAGTAATACTAGTCCATGGGCTAATATTTTTTACAAGTTTACAATTTTGCGTTTCTCGAAGCCACTCTAATAAAATATTAGTTATTAGTTACCAACTAATAAATATTAGCTAATATTATTAGACCTAATTTGGTTTTGGTTTCTCGAATACAAAGAAAAATAACTACATTTGTAAAATACACTCATAAAGATATTAGTCGCCGAAGCTTGGTTTAAAATATTAGTCCAAACTATTAGCGTTTTTCTTATCACAGTTAACTAAAGAAAATTAAAAAATGTGGACGGATTTGGATGAGAAATAATTAAAACTGTTAATTCCTCTCATTTTTACGTTTATCTATTTAGGTTAACGTGTCCGAAAAGCTTCCAAATAAAATATCTCTGGCTTCCAATATATTCCTCAAAACCATCAACTTCATATCCATTCTTAATAAAAGATATTTGATTTTAATTAAACAAAAAATTTGCTCTTTACCGCCAATGATTTTTTTTATATGTAATTAAGGCATGGGTAATACCCCAATCAGCCAAGCTGGGCCTATTTCTCGTACCTTATTAGACTAGTAATATTAGTCCATGGGCTAATATTTTTTTACAAGTTTACAAATTTGCGTTTCTCGAAGCCGCTCTAATAAAATATTAGTTATTAGTAACCAACTAATAAATATTAGCTAATATTATTAGACCTAATTTGGTTTTGGTTTCTCGAATACAAAGAAAAATAACTACACTTGTAAAATACACTCATAAAGCTATTAGTCGCCGAAGCTTGGTAAAAAATATTAGTCCAAACTATTAGTGTGTTACTTATCAGAGTTAACTGAAGAAAATTATAAAATGTGGACGAATTCGGATGAGAAATAATTAAAATTGTTAATTCCTCCCATTTTTACGTTTATCTATTTAGGTTAACGTGTGCGAAAAGCTTCCAAATAAAACATTTCAGGCTTCCAATATCTTCCTCAAAACCGTAATTTTCCTATCCATTCTTATTCAATTGAAATATTTTATTTTATCCAAACAAACAATTTGCGTGTTACCGCCAATATGCAAATGTCAAAAGATAAAAAAATCAAAATATGGCGGAATCTTACCTTTTTTTTAAATATGAAATAAGGCATGGGTAATAACCCAATTCAGCCAAGCTGGTCTAATATTTTTTATTAGTTCATCAATATTAGTTACGAGTCTAATAATAATTTTCGAGAAACAGAAAATATTAGGACTTGTAAAATTTTCACTAGTAACTTGTAACTAATATACTTGTAAACTAATAATTACGAGAAATAGGCCCGGACTAATATTTTTTATTAGTTTTTCCAATATTAGTTACTAGTTTAATAATTATTTTCGAGAAACAGAAAATATTAGTACTTGTAAAATTTTCACTAGTAACTAATAACTAATATACTTGTAAACTAATAATTACGAGAAATAGGCCCCTGAAAGACAAAGTGAGAAAATGTCGGCACATTTCAAACACAAGCGGCGACAGCAGCCATACTGGGGCCTATTTCTCGTAACTATTAGTTTACAAGTATATTAGTTATTAGTTACTAGTGAACATTTTACAAGTCCTAATATTTTCTGTTTCTCGAAAATAATTATTAGACTAGTAACTAATATTGGTAAACTAATAAAAAATATTAGTCCAGCTTGGCTGATTGGGGTATTACCCATGCCTTAATTACACATTTAAAAAAACATTGGCGGTAAAGAGCACATTTTTGTTTAGTTAAAATTCAAATATCTAAATTTATTAAGAATGGATATGAAGTTGATGGTTTTGAGGAATATATTGGAAGCCAGAGATATTTTATTTGGAAGCTTTTCGGATACGTTAACCAAAATAGATAAACGTAAAAATGGTAGGAATTAACAATTTTAATGATTTCTCATCCGAATCCGTCCACATTTTATAATTTTCTTTAGTTAACTGTAAAAGTAACACGCTAGTTTGGACTAATATTTTTTACCAAGCTTCGGCGACTGCTTTATGAGTGTATTTTACAAGTGTAGATATTTTTCTTTATATTCGAGAAACCAAAACCAAATTAGGTCTAATAATATTAGCTAATATTTATTAGTTGGTAACTAATATTTTATTAGAGTAGCTTCGAGAAATGCAAATTTGTAAACTTGTAAAAAATGTTAGCCCATGGACTAATATTACTAGTCTAATAAGGTACGAGAAATAGGCCCCTGGTAGCTTGCGAGCAGCATATTATTTACATTAGTACATAACATAGCAGAGAGTGTAATGATACGAATGATCAATGCACACGAGTTCCATACGAGGTTTTTCAACACACTTGCGAGGAATAACTGACTTTTAGTAACACTTTTACTAACCTTTGTTGCTAGGTAATTACGACATACTATCCCAAATTCATGTTCAACTTTTTTATTTTATTTTTGTTTATTACTTCAAGTTCATAATTTGTGTAAAAGTAATAACAGCAAGAACAACAAAATTAACGCAACAAACATTAGAAATTTCCTCCACTTCGAATAACAAATAAAATGGTAACTACAGTCTGGCAAAAAAGAGTAGAAATTAAAAAGTGGCAACATTGTAGTGTCTTCCCGTTTTCTCACGCATATTGATTTGAAAGGGAAGACACTACGATGTTGCTACTTTTTAATTTCTACTCTTTTTTGCCAAGCTATATAATACGGCACGCGCATATCTAAGGAATTTTTAACGCGCGCAAAATTCCAAGGCAGCAACGCCAACGACAAACAGCCAATATGTAAAAAAAACTGCGGGTCATTAACGATTAACATAAAATAAAAATACTATAACTTTACATTTGATATAATTACTTAATAATTTGGCACAATTTGAATATTTTATTTAGTAAATAAATTACTAAAATGTATAGTATTTTGAAATAATCTTCTGGATTCCGCTATTTCTGCCACATGACTAGGCATCGAAGCTTTCATCGCACGGTAAGACTAATAGCAAGGTATGGAGTCGACATTCGCCATAAATTTAAAATATTATTCATACTCATACTCATTATTTAATTTATCTTAAAATGCCTTATATCTTCCTTAAATCTTAAAAAATGCCTTAAATCTTATATCTTCTTTATAGCGGTCGTGCAACTCGCACGACCGCTATAAAGAAGATATAAGATATTACGAAAACGATAAGATATTACGTATTTTAATACCCAATAAAATTATATATATTTTTTTATTTCTATTTTATGACTTGAATATTTCAACATTTACAATTATACAAACTACATCGCTGAAAATGATCTATAAAGGAGTACTGACCGCTAATAAAATGGATTAGTATGTTTGCTGGCAGTCATAACGTATCAGTATCAATCAGTGGTGATTGCAAACGTAGCGGTATTTATATCTTTAAGTGGTAAATACGTGGTGGACAATTCCATAATTAGTTATACCTAACCCAAAAGTAGCTGCAATTTTGGCGTGGATAGAGCCAGACAATGATTTACAATATGACTATCAAAAATCTGCAATAGTGTGCTTGAGTTGTAATTTGTGAAGTAAAACCCAGTCAATTGAGACATACATTTATTTTGAAACATATCAGTAGTATTCTTCATCAAAGAAAATCCACTAGAACTTCAAGCTATATACAAAACTGGATAGAAAACGACGGTTAATTAAAGTTTGATCCCGACCGGTCCGTGATCCATTGTAATGTTTGTGATTTTTCTATTACCCAGCTCAAAAAAGAGAAGTCTACTATACTTGACCAAACCTGTGGTTTATGTTTCGATTGACTGTAAGTAAATGTGACGATGCATAAAATGATCACTTTGAAAAATTTGTACTCCTGAGTATTAAGAAACCAGTAACGTTTAAAATTAATAACGTCAAAACATAAAAATTACTATATAAAAATGTCTTCACTCACATAATGGACGGAAGCAAGACCATTTCCGTCATTTTTATACCCCAACTTTTTTATATTCCGTCTAACGTAAGTGTGGATATTTTTATACTACGTAAAAATTATATTGGGTCGAAATTATACAAGTAGTCATTTTTATACATCGCCTTATTTTCTTAGAGTCATTAGCGACTCATTTGCTTTTGGTAACTGTGGTTACAAGCTGTCACTCTTATTTTACATAGGAATAAAGCTCAACCAACGTTTCAAAGCAAATGAGTAGTTAGTGTCATTATACACATAAATGAGTATAGTAAATTCAGAGCAATTTGAATTCACCCCAGATAATATGGAAAAAGTCGCAGTTATTTACTAATTTTATAATTGTAATTATGAAAATGATAATGCATATAGTATGGCATATCAGGACTTTGAAGCTCTTATTCCGGTAACTTCATGTTCCATGGAGCTATCAACCAATTAAACGATTTAATTATCAATTTCCGAAATAATTTTTTGTTCTGATTTCAACTGAGTCCAGATAAATTCATTTATATTTTATATTTATGACACAACACGACCGCTCTAAAAACATTTTAAAATAAATTAAATAAGTGAGAATGAATATGAATTACCTTCTCCATTACCTTCTCCCCAGTTAGGCACCGTCCTAGACAATAGCTCTCTAAGGATCGCTGATGCCTTGAGGCTGGGTAGTAAGGTATGCGAGGTCCATCGGTGCATTTGTGGGGCCACGGTGCAGGAGGATGGCCACCACGGCCTGAGTTGCCAAAAAAGCATGGGGCGTTTTCCGCGTCACCATGCCATCAATGAGATCGTTCGCCGGGCTTTAGTCACGGCCAACGTTCCCTGTGTCCTGGAGCCTCCAGGGTTGTGCCGGACTGATGGCAAACGGCCAGATGGTCTTACGTTGGTTCCTTGGCAGAAGGGTCGGTGCCTCTTGTGGGACGCTACTTGCGTCAGTACTTTTGCCCCATCCCACCTGAGCCATACCACAAGGTCTGCTGGATCGGCTGCAGAATACGCAGCTAGGCAAAAGCATTCGAAGTATTCTGCCTTGGAACCAACGTATGATTTTATACCAGTTGCGGTGGAGACTGCAGGATCATGGGGTGCGGAGGCCAAAGATTTCATCAGGGACTTGGGTCGCCGACTTAGGGATAGGGGCTGCGATCCTCGCTCCGGGTCGTACCTGGTCCAGCAAATATCCCTAGCGATTCAGCGTGGAAATGCTGCTAGTGTCATAGGGACCTTTGGACCAGATGCGACCCGGGGTGGTCTTTTGTGATTACTTGTAATATAATGTAATATTTACGAAGCCTGTGGCGGATTTTATCATTGATTGTAGTGTGACTAAGCCTGTGGCGGATCTATTTTTGTACCTACCTGACGAAGCCTGCGAAGTGGCTTTATTCATGTAATTTATTTTGTAATTTGATATTAAAATCAATCACTTGTGAATTTTTTATAAGTAATAACGTTATAATAAACTCAAAATTAATATGAATATGATTTTAGATTTATGGCAAATGTCGACTCCATAGCTTGCCATTAGTCTTACCGTGCGATGAAAGCTCCGATGCCTACACATGACAACTCTTTGGTCTATTTATTTAATAAACAAGGCGAGATTAAAGTAGTTTCGATAAAGCCTGCATCATTACTTTGCAAAGTGATAATCCTATTCTACTGTCAAACTACTCACTGAAACGAATTCAATTAGGAATCCCACTTTATTTCCTAGTTGAAATTATCGCCAGTATTGAACTTAAGTACCTACGCACAGAATAACTACTATAAGTAACAGTGGCGTTCAGAATTGCATGGAAAATTTATGAATGAATTCATTCATAAAATGTCCATGTAATTTTGAACCCAACACAACAAATAATATTATAAAATGTAACAAAAATACCCTTTTATTTTTCAAAAGTTTTGTTATTAGTTAACTTTTATGGTTAGTTAGCTTAAATAAACCGAATAAAAAACACCTTTTTTTAATTAACATTTTTCTTTTGGAAAACAACTATCATAATAAAATTATATTTTTCCAAAGAGCGCAGTAGCATGCTTAATTAATAGCAAATAATAAAATAATCATGCAATTTCAATAATTATGCATTAACGAGCTGTCATTGAACCCGCCAGTACGCGACATTGAATGGTCGCGATAACAGTGTATCGTAGCTCCAGATAAGTGAATACGAGTAAATAATCGAATGTTATCATGTGGATTAAACGTGTTACTTTTGAAACATCCAAAACAATCTATGGAAAAATTCTAAGGTAAGCATTACACTATTTTCATGTAAAATTGTGATCAATAAGAGTGATGAATTTGTGAGAGGCATTAATAATGACTCACACCGTACTGTACCGGATCCAGTGTGAGCTGTGCAACACTTCATTTTCTTTGGAATGCATGACGTCAGACCAAGGGTAGCCGAAGTGTCTGAAGGTCTGACTGGTCCCGGTATGGTGTAGCGTGAGACATTTATTGTCTCTTTAAACTTCCATTAACCTAAACAGCTGATCTCCCTTCTGTGTCAAATCTGTGATTTCCCTTATTATAGGTACCTACATTGTTATGTATACATATATATAATTTTGCTCATATTATTTCCACTAACATAGCCGCGGTAGAAAAGAAATCTATGTTTTATATATTGGAAAATACGGTTGCCTCATCTACAATTAACAATTTGATTTAGTTTAGCAATTTATTACGAGTACTTTAATTGAATTGTACTAATGGTTGACCCACTGAGAACGAAGTTCCTTTTTAGGAATGTACAGTCAGCTGCAGAGATAATTAGACGTAGAGATAATTAGATGAAGTATTTGTGTTTGTTAGGCTTTGTAAGGAATGCCTTTCGTCACTATAGATCTCTATGATAGTATGTATTAGATAGATAATAAAATCTTTATTTAATTTCAGGCATTCTCACACACTTTCCAATGCCAGTTACCTGAACAATCCAGGGTCTGAGCCGCTTACATACGCGACCATAGGCCAGGCCGTAGAGGCCAGCGCCCATCGGTTTCCTGGCCGAGTGGCCGTTCGCTCCGTATACGAGGACCGTACTCTCACCTATGAGCAACTTCTGACAGAGGTAAGCGAATCTATTTCATCGTCATTTCATCTATGTCATATGTTTTAACCCCAAAGGATTAAACGGGCAAGACTCAACTGACTTTTAGCCAATGTGAGCTCGTACTAATTTATAAGCAGACTTTGTACATTTCCCAGCATTTTTAGTACAGCGTTGTTGCGTTAATGTAATAGTAATAGTTTATTAGGGTTCATATCAGTAAGATGAACTATGCCTAAAAAATATTCACAGAGATCCCATTGTTTAACTTTGCTGCACCAAAATTGCTGTAAAAGTTACAATGTTTGGCTTTAGTTACGTTGTATTCCTATAATTATTGCCAGGGGCCCGTTTCTCAAAAGCTTGTAACTTGTAATACAAGTGGAAGTCTCTTTTTATCACGAATTAGAAAAGGAAATCCGCTTGTATTACAAGTTACAAGCTTTTGAGAAATAGGCTCCAGATCTGTTATACGGGTGTTTCAATGAACTTAATAATACAAAACATATTTTTCAAACTCGTCTTCCTATATTGCTAGAATAAAGTGGTAGAATAAAATATAGAATTTTTTTTCGCGTACTTCCCCTTATAGTGCTCTAAACCTGTACTGTGGGGCACCATTAAATAGGCCTCTTAAAAATAATAAGGTTCTCAAATGAAAGTTTTTTCAATTTTTTCTAAAGTCTATATTTACGGAGATAATCGCTCCACAATTAAAAAAAAGTGTCCCTTCCCTCTAACTTTTGATCCGTGCGTCCAAATAATGTGTAAAAATCATGAATACCTAAGTAGGCTTAAAGAATATTTTAAAATAAAACAATTTCGAATCGAGCCCAGCCGTTTTTGAACAACTACAGAACCTACACTGAGCATGGTCCTATATGCTTTTGGCCGGTTTTTATTTTTTATCGAGGCTGATATTTTATGAATAAAATGCATTCTAACGTAATACTACGTCGGTCGGGGATAGTGCAATATCGCGTAACTAACGAATTCAATTAGGGTCGATTTGAGTGTCAATTGTTTGATATTTGAACTCTATCTGGGGCCCATTTCTCAAAAGCTTGTAACTTGTAATACAAGTGGAAGTCTCTTTTTGACACTATTAATTTGATAAGGACTCCCGCTTTTATAACAAGTTACAAGCTTTCGAGAAATGGGCCCCTGCTTTGGTAGTTCGAATTGCACTATCCCTGACGACTTGTCACAATAGTCAAAAATTGTTGATATCCATGATAGTTGCCAATGTGTATTTTTTTTAATATTTAAGTAAGCAAAATATATCTCCGCTTGTCCTGATACAAATATTAGGCGTGCTGCAATGGCTGAATTTTATTTCACATTGGGGAGTACGGTTCGTATTCAAGCATTGTTCAATGAACGATTCCCGGAGTCCTCAATCTCCACACGGCAATTAATCAACATGTGTGACCAAAATCTGAGAGACTGGACAGTTTATCATCCCAGCTCATGCCCAAGGCAGAGGGCGTTAGCCAAGATACATGAGAAGCATTTAAAGCGATTGATAACAGACACCTTAATAACTGGGTGCTTAGCCAAGTTGCCAATCGCTAGCGCCTGCTAGCGCATCGTAGTTTTCCCTCTTTGTCGCACTAATATGAAGGAGTGACAGAGAGGGAAAACTACGATGCGCTAGCTAGCGCTAGCGATTGGCAACTTGGCTAAGCATACTGTTAAGATACCAAACTGACGTAGCAAGAAATGCCATAACGTCAAAACGAGTGACAACACTTCTACTCTGAGAATCGTATTTATTTATTTTGTTAGAAACTAACAAAATGTATTAACCTAGAATTTTAAGATCTAAGAGCCGTAATCCCTATTTTGTATTACCTTCATATAATTTACAGGTTTTATTGTAGGTAACACACAGGTTAAGGTGTCCTCAATATTTGCATATGAAAGAAATATACACAACTTTGCTCTTCTGAAAGATGTCATTAGGTGTCGTGCGGGCCTACAACGTCAAGAACACCTTTAGGTGACATGACGTCTGTCTTTCACGCTTTTATGTAAATCTTAGGTTACATACATTTATGCTCGCTTGGGCCCGAGTTTTTGGTGTGTGAGTCAAGTTCTTATGTATAGTGTAAGGCGTTCGTTTGTTTAAAAAAGGTCAATTGTGTTTTTTCTTTAGGCAGATGCTTTGGGTTGTGCTCTAAGATCGCGAGGACTGGAGAATGGTGACCGGGTAGGCATCTGGTCGCACAATAATGCCGCGTGGATCGTTGCGATGGTAGCAGCTGCGAGAGTTGGCCTTATCTCTGTGAGTTTGATATTATATTACGCAATTTCACTCTTTAAACGGAAGCTCGGAGAAGAAGATTAGTTAAGAAGCAAGCATTTTTGTAATCTGAATGATTATAATGGTCCCGTGTGCTTCTTTTGTCTATCGTTTGTCGACATTGCCGTTACATTCTGTCAAGTATACAAATGCGAAAGTGACGCGTAGCACGATACCCGGTAAAAATGGAACCACCATAAGCCACCTGTCTTGGGTATCAATACTATAATAGTTAACAATAACTGACTATCATCTTCTATAAGTCAATAGCTCTAATTTTGCGGTTTTTTTGCTGTCTGTTGTCTATTCCGATTGAGTGTTCCGATGATGTTCATTTTTTCCACATGTTTATTTCAGGTAGCGTTAAACCCAGTATACGAGAACCCTGAATTAAAATATTGTATTAAAAAAACGGAGCTGAAAGCTATAATTATAGGCGACACTTTACCAAAGGCCAACTACTATAACCAGATAGAACGATTGATACCTGAAGTAAAACGAGACAAGGCTGGGTCAATTGAGTCCAAAGAATTTCCTAGCCTGAAGACTATAGTCACGTGTGATAAAAATATATTACCGTAAGTTACATGTACCATACCTACATTTCGATCCGATATCAACTATTACTTACCTACCTTTTAAGTTCACAGGCGCTCATAACAATAACAGCGGTACTAGCGGTACGTACATTCAGTACCTACAATGAAAAAAATATTTATCAAAGTGACTTAGGTTGGTCATATTACGAGGAAACTTTGATATATGTAACAAATCCTTGCTATCAAATTTACAAAACCAAAAAGGTTAAAGTCGATACCAGAGAAAGAACATTGTACATTATACCAAACAACTGGTGAAATCAATAAAAAACTGGTATAATCAACCGAATTAATTTAGTAGAATGCCAACATAAAAAGTTTGGTAAAATCAAATAAACATTTGTGATAGGACCCAATCAACCATATTTCCCCCCCCCCCCCTATTCCATGTATCCCTACTGCGATATCCCCCCTAGTGGAGACATGTGGAATACTTTTCCGTTTATTTCTACCGGTAGAGATATTTTTCCATCTAGTTCTACTATTTCATACAAAATGGATTTTTTTCCACATATCCCCACCATTTCAACCCTAGTGGGGATAGCTGGAATTGATTCCATTTATCCTTACTGTTTCCACCCCCGTGGCGACAAGTGGAATTATGTTCACGTATCTCTACTAATTTGCTCCCCAGTAGAGATATATGGATTTTTTTTCCATTGGTCCCTGCAAGATCGTTTTTTGGTAGGGATGGATGGAAAGTATTCCTTACATCTCTACCCGATTACTGTATGGTAGGGAAAGATGGAAAGTATTCTTTACATCCCCACTCGATCGTTTTTTAGTAGGGATAGATGGAAAGCATTCCTTACATCTCTACCCAATGGTTTTTTGGTAGGGATAGATGGATAATATTCTGCACGTCTCTACCCGATTGTGTTATATTAAGTGATAATTGGAAAGTTTTCCTGTCACAGGTAATCAAAAACAGTCACATGCTCTCACTCCGCATCATTTAATTCGCTTAGTTCAATAAAACGCTTGTATGATATCGCCTTTTGGCTTTTTTTTCGACCTTTGTTTCAATGAATTTTCACCACTGATAACGCGTCTGGTTTCCAATATGCTCATTTAAGGTAATTAAATCCATTTGTTGGTATGCAACTAGCCTCTAAGAAGAACTGACTTTCAAGTACCTTTCCGTCTAAAAACACCTCCATTATTTAAACGGAAAGTTTTCTAAAACATATCGTTTTCAACGCTAAGTCCGTTGCTAGCTTTAATATCTAAAGTTAAAACAGTAACGTTATAACATTTGTACAAAACTGAAGTCTTTACTATAGCTAAAACTACCTGATAAGTGTTTTTTTGCTATGTTTTTTTTATTACATTTCATTCAATATTTTTATTTTTATCTTCAAACACTGGCAGGCAACGCAAATGCTTTTTTCAAATACAAAACTTCATCTTCAACTGCCTTATGAAATTGTCAGTTACAATTTTTTTTTGTATTACTTAATGTCCTAAGGTGCCGAAAGAAATAATCATAATACAAAGGAGTCGCGGAAACGCACTGCTTTACGATGGTTATCAATTACCGTGGTTTAATACAATAAAATGGTTTGATTTTATTTTGATTTCATTGGCGCGTACATTTTGGTCTAACGAGCACTTGTTCGTACTACTTTTCTTTAGTATACTTATTTTATAGTCAATGCTGTTGGAAGATGTTCCATAATAATCATTAAATATTTATATTTACCCACCAAACAGCAAAGAAGTAGCGTTTAGTGGAAGAAGTTCCATACATCCCCACCAAACAGAAAAGAAGTAGGGCTTAGTGGAAGAATTTCCATACATCCCCACCAAACAGAAAGGAAGTAGGGTTTAGTGGAAGAAGTTCCATACATCCCCACCAAACAGAAAAGAAGTAGGGCTTAGTGGAAGAATTTCCATACATCCCCACCAAACAGAAAGGAAGTAGGGTTTAGTGGAAGAAGTTCCATACATCCCCACCAAACAGAAAAGAAGTAGGGCTTAGTGGAAGAATTTCCATACATCCCCACCAAACAGAAAGGAAGTAGGGTTTAGTGGAAGAAGTTCCATACATCTTCACCAAACAGAAAGGAAGTAGGGTTTAATGGAAGAATTTCCATACATCCCCACCAAAGAGCAAATGAGTAGAGCCAAATGGAAAATAATCCATGTATCGCTACTAGGGGGGAAATTAGTAGGGATATATATAATAAAATCCACCTATACCCCCCAAGGGATCAAAAAGTATAGATAAACGGAAAGAATTACACTTATCCCTACCAGGGGGGAAAGCAGTTACGATGATTGGAGTATATTCCATCTGGCGCTACCATTAATAAATAGGAGGGATAGATGGACAACTCAATTCCATGTATCCCTACCGGTAGAAATAAATGGAAACTTATTCCACATGTCCCCACTAGGGGGGATAACGCAGTAGGGATACATGGAATAGGCGTAATTTCCGGTTAGAATTACGCAAGATCTGAAACTTAGCATTTTTTTCAGTGTAGGTATCGTATTCAGATTCCAAAAAATTGGAGAACATATTTTGGTCACAATTTGGATTTTATATGGATAGGTAGCTGGTTTTACTATAAAAGACTCACATTTATGTATCAAACAAAATTGAAATGTTTATATATTTTACAGAGGCACATTTACGTATGAGTCCTTGGTAGCAAACAAGGAAAATGCATCACGATATGGCAATCAAGTTCAACCAGATGATGGGGCTATCATTCACTTTACTTCTGGCACTACTGGTACGTTTCTTACGCTATTATCACGGTCAATAGGCCTACACTGAAAATATAGATCTTCCCTGTGCAAATACATTATTAATGATTATTGTTTTATTCTATTTTATAGGTGATCCAAAAGCAGCATTGGACTCGCATTTTGGGGTGGTAAATAACGGTTACTTTATGGGAAAAAGGAAACAGATGCACGAAAGACATGAAATAACTTGTGTTCAGGTAAAAACAGGCTTGTGTCCTGATGAAACAATTATGCAACAATGGATTGGAATGGAATCGCAAATCAATTTTAAAACAAGAATTTACACGTATTGGGCCCGGCCCGAGCTGTTAGACACTTTTTATCTGTAATACCTTAGACATTAGATAAGACTTATAAGATTAAGCCTTATTATATAATTAAGTATATCGATTATATTTATTGACAAGACGGAAAAGAACAAACGATAAGAGGGTTAATCTGTTTCAGTCTCCGTTGTTCCACGCGTTGGGTTCCGTCATCACGGTGGCGACGGCACTCCGTCACGGGACGTCGCTGGTACTCGCGGCTCCCACTTACAACGTCGAAGCCAATATGAAAGCTTTGTTGACTGAAAAGTGGGTATTTTTAATTTATACCATATTATACTTGCACTGTTTTTGAGAGCATGTTAAAATTTTTATTCGATAAAATTATACACTAGGTATTGAGAATTACGCCGTAGCAGTAATAACTAGAAAGATACACTAGCGTTGAATGAATAGGGGTCAGGTGGAATTTTTTATAGTAGAAGTGGAACCGTTTTTGACATCCGATTTTATTGGAATTTTCCTAATTTTTCCCTCAATTCAAAAAACACGGACCTTTATTGTTAGACGATTCCGTAGATATAGAAATAACGAGTCATGATTCAAATACTCTTATTATCATACATTTTCTGTGGTTTTTTTAAAACGTTCATTTTTTTGTCTCTACAAATCAATCTAACAAAAATTTCCTCTCTCACTCAATCACGGAAATGCCAATACAGAAAAGCCTGATTCAAAAACGATTCTACCTATAAGTTCTATAAATATTTCAGCATGTTTGTATTATTTTCCATGAAAAAACCCACCTTACCCGAATAGTTGACCGAGAGTGTACTTTATTATGGCATAAAATTTAATAAAATATGACATTTGAACGGGAACTGAACTCGCAGGTATTAAAAGACTATTTTTTGTCCTAGATGCACCGTGATAAATGGCACGCCAACCATGTTCGTGGACCTAGTTTCCCTGGCGAGGAAGACTGGCGCGAGCCCGACCTTGCGCGTGGCGCTGAATGGAGGCGCGCCGTGCAGCCCGCAGCTCATACGAGACATCCAACAACACCTCAACGCTCGCACTGTTTCGGTATAGTCCGATGCACAATTTATATGGGTCTGGTGTCAACGCTCCGACATTACGTCACGTGGCGACAGCAGTATCCTAATAACACATTTGTTACCACCTTAACTCTTCCCGCGGGTGTCATACAATCCGACTAAGGGATTGAAGGTTAACTGATCATTAATTTATTGAACATGAACATTGAACAGTATCATCATAGTAGACACACTGCAGCGATCTCCAATCCGCTTGGCTAGCGTGGCGGATATGGCCAATGGGCATTATCTTCTAATGCGTCCGTATGCATGGGTTAATAGGAAAGGCAGCAGCAGCAGTTCAGCAGTGGACTGAAATAGGCTGTAGCTGCTCCGAGGACCCTGTTGCTTATATCGTCTGCAGTTCTGTTGTTTTACAAGGTTCCTTTTGATTTTGGATTATCAACATACTCATCATTATATAGCAATCTATATTGTCTGCAAATAAAACCATTTCAAAAAAGCTGACTTTAACAGGCAGGTAAAAACGATGTTCTTATTTTTAATTACAGAGCTTGTTCGGAATGACAGAGACCACAGCATCCGTGTTCCAATCCCTGCCTGATGACAGCATTGAGTTGGTCGCCGAGACTGTCGGTTACATACAGGATCATGTGGAAACTAAGGTAACGTTCCATTTCATGGCCAGTACTCGTTAAGTTGTCACATGGATTTGGTTATACCTTATGCTATTTGTGTTTATTATAAGCAACCCTTTTTTAATTAATGTATGATTGTTTTAAAATGCTTTTAAATTGCAAAGATCTGTTTCCCGAAGGTAGTTGACGAACAAGGGAAAGTGGTGCCATTCGGTACTTCCGGGGAGCTGATGGTGCGGGGGTACAACACCATGATGGGCTACTGGGGAGAGCCGGAGAAAACCAGACAGGCTCTAGGCGAAGACGGCTGGCTGCACACAGGGTAACAGCATATTACAATATACGATTATTGCATTAGGTACTCCTCAACATTATCATGAAGAGAACTCGAAGCAGATTTTACGAACAAGATTGAGGACCATTTTGTGGTTGTCCAAATGTCAATATATAATGATATGTACCTACATTTCGTTATACTGGGTGTGTATCACAAATATTGGCGGATCAGAATAATTTGAGATTATGGTGTTAATTTTACCAATTTTTCACCAATCTTATCTACAAATGTACACAAAAATAGAACCTCGGTTTTTTTTTGTAGAGATAAGTTCGTTCTGAGTGAGGATGGCTACGGGAGGATAGTTGGCCGGCTGAAGGACATAATAGTTCGTGGTGGCGAGAACATCGCGCCCAAAGAGATTGAGGATCTGCTCAACACGCACCCCGACATCGTCGAGAGCCAGGTTTGATATTCTATTTTTAGTGTAGGTAGTGTGACCGACGAGACGACGATAATATTTCAGAGAAATGCTGACATACATAACTATCTTCAAAAATATTGGAATATATTCTAGATACATGCCACTGTTACGAGTAGTCTTCTGTGTAATTTCAAGTCATTTGATAAACACATATCTGTAAATAGGTTATTGGAGTATCAGACGACAGACTTGGAGAGGAGCTGTGTGCAGTGCTGCGACTGCGGGACGGCGCCTCCGTGACCCCTGAGGTGGTGACGCGGTACTGCGCGGGAAAGCTGGCTAAATTCAAGATCCCTAGGCTGCTGAAAGTCGTGGAGGAATTCCCGAAAACAGCATCTGGCAAGATTCAGAAATACAAGATTCGAGATATGCTCGAATCCGGCGCGCTTTGATTTTACCTACTAGAGACTAGCTAGTTCTTATCTACTAGAGCTTTTCCGCAACTCTAGATCCATTGTGCCTTTTTACTAGAGACTAACCAAATAATGTACTTAAGTAAAGAAAGATTTTCATTAATTTCTTATATAAACATACATATTAATATGAATGATTATTAGAATATAAGTTATTTAACTAAACTTATATCATTAAAAGTGTTCAGATACCGTAGGAAATTACCATCTTTACAATAACAAGTCGGTTATTATAAAGATACTCAATCCTGCAGTTTCTGAACACAATTCTATTCTGAAAATCATGTCGTTTGTTTTATAAAACCACGTTTATGTTTGAAGAATATCTATATAATGTACCTACTCATCGCATGAGCAAATTGTATGTATACCATTTTCCAGTTGAATGTAACAAAATCGAATGTATAATCAATCACGCACTTTCAGAACACAATCTTGGTGTTATTGCCAACTTAAAACTTAAAACCCGAAGTTCATATACATTTTTTTGTTAAAATTATTGATATTTATTACTATAAAGGTAAAAATAAATCTGCCTACGTGTTTTACGATTATGTTTCAAAGACGTCAAATTCTATGGAAAGTCAGCCATATTTGTTTACCTTTGTTTTACTTTCAACTAAACAAATTGTACGCAGTATAGGTATTATTCTAGTAATAAAATAAATTTTAAAGTTTTGTGGAACAACTGAAACATTTTCTATTTTGGTTCTATTTTTTAAGTATTATAGTAACACTACTAATATTACTATGTACCTATATAATATATAGGTACATAGTAAATACATTTACATTTAAATATTACATGGCATATATTGACACTGAAGGTGGGATTTGAACCCACATCCTTTAGCTTTTATGCTTATGCCTAAACCACTCGGCCTCCGGCATTGGTAAATTACGGTATTTTTTCTTTGGTATATGACATCTTATATTTAAATGCAAAGCAAATTAACTTCTTCAGAGTGATATAATCCGTTATTTTACACGCTAAGTAGTATTGTGTAGCAGAAATTATTTTGAAGCAAGCCTAACTATATTCGCTTTAATATATCCTTTTCTTATCTTTTATCAATTTTTAGAGCCTTTTTACGAGCTTTTATTTAGTTTCACCTGTCCCGGTGTTTGTCGATAATCAAATCTTGATATTTTGGACCTAATTTTCGAAAAAAGTACCTGTCTACACTCGGCGATAATTAAAAATTTAATAAAAAAAATATTTTATTTCCACCGTAATGTCTTTTAATGTATAAATTCCTTATCTCGGGTGTAGTGCCGTAACCAATGAACTATAGTTTACAATTCATTTGGAAGTCATAATGCATAATATAATTATTTGTCTAGCACTATGAATTAATTAGGTGATTTAATATCAGCAATTACCGCAGAAAATGTTACTAAGGCTTGATTTATAGCATATAAAAACTTTATTGCATAAAGAAAAACAAATACATACCTGCAGTTTAAGGAAAATACTTCAAGGAAGTGCTTATAGTTCACCTTCGAGGAAATCAGTACAAATAAACTAGAAATCGAATGAACAAAGAAAATAAATACCTACGAGAGATTAACAGTTACTGAAAGGAATACATTCCAAATATAATATAATTGGTACAGTCACGTCTAATAATATGTATATATTTCGGAACGTATATCAAAGGCATAAGGATCAAAATCGTATACATATTATTAGAGCCGACCGTACGCAAGTGCTTGGACAAACGCCTTTTATTCAGGTGACTGCAAATTTTACGTTAATACACATTGCTTGGGTATTTTTTACTGCATGAGAAAGTCATACTTCCTTTTTATCAAGAGTGGGATTCTAACAACATAAGCACGTAAGTTAACTTAAAGTTACACGGAGTTAACTTAAAGTCGGCGTCAATATAAACTGCAAACAATGTAAACAAAGCTATATTCAATTTTTTTCTATTTGTATTCTGCCTCATTATATGTATATTGACAACTCCATGAGTTATTGAAACATTTAATGAATTCTTAATTAAGTACCATATATTTAATTACCAGTGGTCGGATATCCCGGTGCAACACCAGGGGATACCAAGTAGAAAAGTTAATATGGATATGACCTAAATTCCCGGGTTTAGTTTGAAAAAAAATATATAGATCTGATAGGTATACTTAAAAAGGCAGCTCAAATTGCGAACATAAACGAAATCTTTGGGCGTTTTCACAAACCGTTGTTCAAAACGCTTTTTTTTAATTCGGACAAATTTGGGCTTCGAACGACTCAGGATCACGAGTTCTTTTAATTCTGATAGGTGAAAAAAACTGCCCTACAATTTTCATACATTTTTAATTTCTTCCATTACGCTATCGCCATACAAAGTCTCATCATCATCTTGTCCTAGCCGATTTCGGCCACGGCGACTGGTTACACTGTTTGTTGAGCGCGTCGTTCATGTGCTCTCAGGTGACTGATGTAGCCAATCTTTGCAGTAAATGTGCGGCCACAGTCGCTGCAAGTCAGCACCCCTCCAATAAAATGGTAATTAATGACCGCAGGTGGTCTGGTCTTCAACTCGTTGCGCCTAAGATCGAGTTGCACGCATCTTTCATTCTCAAAGGCTTGCACTTTGCTCTGCACTGTACGCCTCCATTTAGGTCGATCTTGGGCTAAAGTCTCCCATTGTGAAGGTTCCAGGTCGCATCTCCGCATATGCCGCTTCAGCACATCCTTATACCGTAGGAGTTGGCCGCCCTGATTTCGCTTGCCTTCCTGCAACTCCGAGTAAAAGATGCGCTTAGCAACTCTTTCTTCGGACATACGGGAGACATGCCCACACCATCGGAGCTGTCGCCTCATCAGATAGGTCTCAATGCCGCTGACATTAGCGCGTCGTAGAACTACCGTGTTCCGAACACGGTCCGACCAAGAGATGCTCATAATGTCACGCAAGCATTTAAGATGAAACCTATCCAATGTGCGAATATGCTTACGGTAAAGGGTCCAAGTTTCGGAGGCGTACAAGAGATTGGGCAGAACAATTGCCATATACACAGATATCTTAGTGGAGAGTTTTAGGTCATGTGAGCGGAACACCTTGATGCGAAGTTTCCCGAAAGCAGCAGCTGCTGCTCCGATCCTGCTGTTAATTTCATCATCAAGGTGACACTTAGTGGTGACTGTGCTCCCCAGATATCTAAACTTCTCCACATGCTTAAGCAAGTCATCACCGAATCGAATGTCAGGTGGCGCCAATGTCTCTACCCCCATTACTTCGGTTTTCTTGACATTTATTTTAAGGCCAAAACGCTGACATGACCGGTCAAGACCTGACATGAGCTCTTGTAGATTCTCTGGGGAATCCGCTACAAAACAGAGATCATCTGCGTACATTATCTCCGTGATAGTGGTTAGCGAGGTTTTAGTGCAAGCCTTTAGCCTGGCCAGATTGAAAACACCACCGTCAGTGCGAAAGCGAATTCGGATGCCATGTGTCACAGTCTGCAAAGAGTCTCTGACTACAACTGCAAAATAAAGGGCGAAAAGAGTTGGTGCCAGAACGCATCCCTGCTTAACGCCACAGCTGACACCAAAATACTCTGATTGTTCGCCCTTTACAGTGACACAGCATTGCATATCATCATGCAGGAGTCGTATCATCCTTACAAACTTGGCTGTGCACCCTAGTTTCGCCAGCACGTGCCACAAGGCCTCACGAGGCACACTATCGAAAGCCTTTTCAAGGTCAACGAAGCAGAGAAACAGTGATTGACCTTGCTCTCTAGTCTTCTCCTGCAGTTGGCGGATCGAGAAGATGGCTTCACATGTGCCTCGGTTGGGTCGGAAGCCAAACTGTGTTTCCGGTAGGATGTTTTAAGAAAGTGGCAATAGCCGGTTCAGAAGGATTCGGGCAAAAACTTTACCTGGTGAGGTTAGGAGAGATATACCTCTATAAGAGTTGCAGTCCGACTTATCTCCCTTGTTTTTGTAAAGTGAGCAGATACGAGATATCCGAAAGTCACTTGGAATTCGTTCCTCCACCCACATCCGCTCAAACAACCTCCAGATGACAACATGCAACTCCTCTCCACCGTACTTGAGCAGCTCACCAGGCACATTGTCAATGCCCACCGCCTTTTTATTTTTTAGCTGTTTTATTGCTACAGCCACCTCACTTGCAGTCAGTGGATCATCAAGCGAGTTGATGGTGGGGAGCGCCTCGACTGATTCAATGTACTGTATGTTTACAGTACGATCGACATTGAGAAGGTTCTTGAAATGTACTCCCCACTGACTTAGCACGTCTTGCTTGCTGGTAAGCAGCGTGGAACCGTCCTCGGATTTTAACGGCACAGCGCCGCGACTAACTGTACCAACAAGTTTCCGCACTTCCTCGTAAAATTCTGACTGTTGGTTAGTGTCAGAGAGCCACTGAATGCGTGAGGCTTTATGCTTCCACCAGTTATCTTTGGTGTCACGCACTAATCTGCGCAGGTTGGCGCCACTACTTTTTACGCGATCCGCTTGGTCAGATCGGCTCAGGCGCAGGAGTTCGCGGTGCCTCTTAACTGCCTCGGTAAGCAAGTTATCATTGTCATCAAACCAGTCCTCATGTGTAAACGGCTTAGCACCAATAGTTTGCGACGCAGCATGTACGAGATTCGATGACAATACCTGCCACCGAGCCAAGCAATCACCACACTCAATGTCTAGGTCCTGTATTGAGTCTCACAAAAATACAAAGTCTATAAAAACGATAGCGTAATGGAAAAAAAAAACATTTTTGGACACTTTTTTTCTCCTAGTAGGATTGAAAGAGCTCGTGATCCTAAGTCGAACAATCCCCAACTTGTCCAAATTAAAAAAAAGTGTTTTGAACAACGGTTTGTGAAAACGCCCCTTTACAAAAGTATTGAATATTCTTCACCTTAATTTATTATATTATAAGCCTCATGGAGTTCAAGTTCGGCTACTCAGATTAAATTAGAAGCAGTAATGGCACGAAATCCAGATTTGGATGACATTAGAGAATACGCAGACCAAATTTCAAATAATACCGCACCTGATGAAGTGTCTCTTTACAAATTCGCTCCACTGACATCCGTAGAAGTGGAAAGGACTTTTTCGGCGTACAAATGGATTTTAAATGTGAAAAGGAATCGATTGAAAATAGAGAATCTAGAGAAAATAATTATAATTATGCTATTTTAACTTTATAGAACCTAGTAAGCCATAATTCTTTCATAAAATACATAATATATATTTACTCTAATGTGTCTGCATAGGTGTGTCAAGTCTTCATGCTTAAAAATGTTTGATTTTATGTTACATACACGAGGATGTTTAATCCGTAACCAGGTATATTTTTTCTAACTTAGTAATTGATGACCTCAGGAAGACCATGTACCATTCAGTGGTTATTGGATACAATTTTTCTTTAACTTTAAATTAATAAAATTTTGAGGTATCTGCGGGAGACCTCACCTAAAATATTTAATTTAGGCTGGGTATGGATATTGTTTTAATCCTGATCACGGATTAAAATAATCGTGTACTATATGATATTTCTCTTTTTTTTTACGTTCGCAATTTCTAGAAGTGGAACCTATTGTGCCTTAGTAAAAAGCTTCTATTTTTAAAGCTAAACTCTTTTATTTAAGAATATTCATACCAAAAGGCTATTTGGTACTAAAGTAAATATTAAACAAAATTTATAACCTATCTTTTGAAATAATTGTCGAAATCGCATAATAATAAACGCTTGTATGTACATGCACTTATTTTGCGTTACAAAATATTACTAAACTTTACTGGATGTAATTTCGTGGACTCCCGTGGTATATCCATATTAGTATAATGTTTGAGGTCATTCACCCCTTGTTGCACCGGGATATCCGACCACTGTTAATTACCATAAACCATCAAAACATGGGTATTTTTGGAATGAATTTATTTACATTGATCAAAATTGGCGGCGACTTTAAACTGTTTGAATGATTTCGTGTTAAAACTTCGGTTTTGGTGAAATGACAACTATACTATTTTAGCTAGCTGTGCTATTAGAGCTGATATGATAATTGCAAAATAACGAACACATATCAGTCGTATCAAGGAGTTGAGTATCTACTGGTAAGGGCTTGTCCATTAATCACGTCATACTGTATAGGGGGAGGAGGGGGTCAAGAAAAAATTACCAACTATCACCATGGGGGAGGGGGGGTCATCGGACAAATCACGTGTAATTTTTGTCACCCTCTGCTGAACAGCATACTTTTTTTTTAAAAATAACCAGATGTCAAATCCTGAACTGAGTTTTAAAACAAAGCGGATATTTACTTCGTAGTTGGCAAAAAAGTTTTTTTCCATCACGTGTGCTAAATAAAGTACGTAAATTGAAGTGTTATTAAAAGGACTACTTAAGTTGCAAAAAATTACACGTCATACTGGCTAGGGGGGGGGGGGGGGTCCTGAAAATATCACCAAGTATCACCATGGGGGATGGGGGGGGGGTCTAAAATAGGCCAAAATCGTATGACGTGACTAATGGACAAGCCCTAACAAATAACACATTCGCACAACTATGAAACTGAAACACGTTTATCCTCAACGGTATTTGCCTCATTGGAAATACCACAATTTACATTAATAAATTTATAACAACAAATTATATTTATTTTATATTGTTCTTCATTGATTTGAAATTAAATTTACGTTGCCACTCAACTGGTTAAGAAGTTTAGTAATGTAAATATCTACTCGTCAAGATTAAAAATAAGGTATCACATCTTTTCATTCCTACTTACAATGAAGTGTTTTGTTTACTTACTATTTTTGTGTATTTATCAGTTTACAAGCAGCTGTTGAGCTCGCCAGACTGATAATAGTGTTGTTGTGATTTGTGACATAACTAAAATAATGTTTAAAACGGTGGTGTTTGGCTCAAACATCATCATTACTAGAAATGTGAGGTACGTACCGGCAAATTTATATTTACCTAATTGATTATTATGAATTCAAATACGAACAATATAAAATTTGCAAATAAAATTTGATTTATTAATTAATGATACCTACCACAGTAAAGTTACTGGTGGATTTAAAATATTCGATTATCTTTACATAATCATCAATATCATCATATATTATAATATTCCTTTTACTAACATATGTAATAAAATAATGTTTTAAAAAGTGGTAATTAGTTTTAATGGATTTTCGGTTATAGTTATGTTTTTGATAATTGTTATGAAATATTCTTATCTACACTACAGAACAACGATAAAATGCATCTGTCAGTCACGTAGCTAGGGAGGCATAAATTCGTAAATGTAATGTTATGTAATACATAATATGATATTTTTTATTGGTAGTAGGTACCTCAATTTTTTACCGTGTGGTGACGGCAGTAAGAATACATTTGTATCACCTCAACTCTTCCCGAGGGTGTCGAAAGTGTCTGCTAAGGGATTGCAGTAGTCAATAGACTATTCGATATTCGTTTGTAGAAGATTTATGGTAGGCAGTAGCATCATCAATGTCACCATTGTGGACACACTACTGCGATCGCCAATCCGTTTGCCCAGCGTAGCGATTATGGCTATTTACCTCTGCGTCCATTCGATAAGCGTAGTTCATGGGAGAGGTCGACGTCAAGCAGTAGACAGAGAGTGAGATAGGCTGATGTCGATAAATGATATATATTTTAAGGGTTCCAAATCGGGTAATAATTGATTTGTATTTTGTTTTGTTTTTTATTTATTTTTTGCTAGATATGAACGTACCTAATGGCCACAAAACATAGCTACATAATAAAAAACTAGGATTAAATGTTGCCACTAGGTCCACTAGGTTAATCTTCTAAGAAAATATACCAACTCTTCGAAAAACATTGGCAAGAAGAGTTGGGTGTATACCTAGAGAAAATTAGAAACGTTTTTTTCGGGTACCTCCTCAACTGGTGAAGTGGGGATGATGGAATAGGTCTCTTAAAAAGAATAAGGGTTTTAAAAGAAAGTTTTTTTATAAAGTCTATATTGAGATAATCGCTCCGTGATCCATAGTAGGGTGTGCACCCGGTTCTGGCTTTTTATACAAATACAGTTCCGGTACCGAGAATTCCCGGTTCTTGCCAAACAAATTCAGAACCGGGACCCTTCCATAATCCGTAGGTCAGATAATAATATAAATTAAATAGAATACTTTAAAAAGTTTAAAATAAAACTATTTCGAACATAATCGGCCCAGCCGTTTTTGAATAACTACGGAACCCTACACTGAGCATGGCCCGTCATGCTCTTGGTCAGTTTTTTTTTTAAGTATTATTTGTTTTACATATTTCGGTATAATATTTATAAGCAGTATAAAAAAAACACGTTTAAAAAAATCTACCTACGCGTCTCATATACAAGCGTACAGAATGTAACAAAAAAGTAGGGGTTCATTTAAGGGCCCATTCAATATCGTTTTTCCGATTAATAAAAAGTAGGAGAACAAAAAACTAAATGGGCCTTTAAACAGATCACCAATATTTTGATTGGTTAAAAATAAATTTGTTTACACGTGAAGTGGGATACGATATATGAATATGAGCGACACCTAGTGTTGATTTACGTAGAGTAGTTAAGGTAAGATACTGCAGAAATGTTTTTACGATTTCAGCCGTTTAACATCAAATGGCTACCTGCACAACCCCGGGTCCGAGCCGCTGACTTATGCCACATTCGGCCAGGTCGTGGAAGCCTCCGCCGAGCGCTGGCCTGGCCGAGTGGCAGTCCGATCACTTTACGAAGATGTAACGCTGACCTACGAACAGCTGCTGACTAAAGTAAGAATATTTTACTCGTCTTTACTCTTTAGACTGGTTCTGCTAACCCCATCAAAATAAAGAAAGGCATTTTTTTAAATCTCATAAAAATATACATTTCTACTGTTCTGTCGTAAAGGAACTACAAGGAACCCTTGTAGTTTCGCCATGTCCGTCTGTCTGTCCGCAGCATAGCTCAGTGGCCGTTAGGCCGTTAGTACAAATCTGCCGACAAAGTGGTAAAATAAAATATAGAAAAAAAAAAAACTTTTCGGGTCCTTCCCTACTCGTAAAGTGGGGATGTTTTTGAATAAGTTTCTTAAAAAGAATAAGGATCTCAAATTATTATTTTTTTCTAAAGTAAATTTTTTCGGAGATTAACTTTTGATCCTCGGATCCAAAAAATATGAAATAAATCAGGAGTATAAAACTATTTTGAACATAATCGGCCCAACCGTTTTAGAATAAAATTTTTTTTGTATCCTAAAAAATATGATAATCTATCTATTACTTATAATTATAAAGGTATATCTCTACTTGCAGGCAGACTCTTTAGGATGTTCACTAAGATCCCAAGGACTACAGAAAGGTGACATGGTGGGCATCTGGTCGCACAACAATGCCGGGTACATCGTGACCCTAGTCGGGGCTGCTCGAGCGGGACTCATATCGGTACTTACAAACTTAAAAAGAAATTAAATAAACAATACAATCACATAAGGACACCACTTGAAATCTGAAGAACAGTCCTGAATTTTGGTAGTACCTAATACATCTACAAGTTGTATATTTATTCATTATAAGAACATCAATAAATCTTATTAGGTACTTATCGTTGATGTTCAAAAAAATGCTTTGTAATTTTGTACATTACATGTTAATTATTAGCCCCATATACTCAACTAGTTAATAATTAAGTGTACATTTTTAGGTACTACTCAATCCCCTTTACGAAAAGCCAGAGCTTAGTTATTGTATTAAAAAAACAGGACTGAAAGCAATTGTACTAGGAGATACAGTAAAGAGAGATTATTTTAAAACAATAGAAGAATTAATACCAGAGGTACACAAGGGAAAACCAGGAAGCATAGTGTCTCAAGCGTTTCCTAGTTTAAAGTCAATTATATCTTGCGATAAAAAAGGATTGCCGTAAGTATTAACGATATTTACCTGCACATAATACTTTCTTCTCGATTTTGCAATCGTTAAATTAATTAATTATTTGATAAATTTAATTGTTTTCAGTGGCACCTTCAGTTTCGACGCCCTAGTATCAAGTACGCAGGATGCATCTCGGTTTTGCTCTGAGGTTGAACCTGATGATGGTGCTGTCATACATTTAACTTCAGGAACTACAGGTTTACTATTATGTTGTTATTGTGATGGAGGCTTAGGCACCCACCACGGAAATTCCTGAGAAATACATTTTCAGCCTTCCAATTTGTTTTTATATTTTTTATAATATTTTCTGTTCATCGTAAAAGTTAAGATTTGTTTACATCTCTCTCTCTGACGTGTTGCATCTCTAAACTTTTAAAAACCGCCACCAGTGGCGCTAGTCGTCACTAAACATGAAATCAAGCAAACTAATCAAATATTAAATTAAGTTACAAAATTATCTAATTTAACTAACAACCAAAATTATTAAATGTTTTATAAAATAAACAACAGCTTCTTATAATTATTTCTATCGTGTTACTTTAAACATTAAATAAAAGTAGGTTGCAATTGCAACATATCCAAGATTCCGCGAGCAACATGAACATTCGTATAAATACTATTTAAACAAAATAAGACTTTTATATTACTAAATGGTGAGAAAACCAACGGAAAATTATAATGATAATTAATTAAATCAATCTTGTTGGCGGCGTGCTGTAATATTATGCTGAAGTTTTTGACGTAGATAGGCATATTAATATTATAATAAAATTCTTCCTAGATGAACACAATTTCACTGATGAAAATATTCAACAAAACATTTCTTTTGGAGAATAAGCCTAAGTTATAACATGTATTGAAAGTAGAGGCATCGTAAGAAGTCATTTTTGACAGCTCCCAATAGTGTTGTGAAACGCTCGATTTTATCGTCGTAAAATTTTCAGTCAAGTGCGAAAGGGCGTTAGATCTGGTAGGTACTTGCCATTAAAAAGTGTTAGGTAATCCGAATATCCGAATTAAAAAAGTGTTTGGTAATCTTACTTAGAATCATTAGCAGGCATCGAAATTTTGGTGCCGGAGACGTCATAATGACGTAAAGTCGCATTTAGGTAGGATTTTTTATAGGACGGATAGGACGTGACCTCTATAAGCAAAATTCATAGCATCCACAACCTCTGTTAGCGAGAGCCTCCGTAAGTGGGATTACGTTTTACTTGAACCTGATTCATTCAGGGCCAAGGACTGATCTGAATCTGAAAATATAGTCCTTGCCTATGCCTTCAAACTTATACAGTTGATAAGAAGTAAATAGGTTTTTATTTTATGGGGGTTTTAACACAACACTGTCTATCTCATCAAAAAATTGGTTGCCTGTAAAGTCAGTATACGGGCGAAAGTTTTACGTGACAACGACTTTCACTTTTTATGTCTGTCTCTCTCGCTCTTAGGCGGGCTAACCATACCCGAGTGGAAGGGACGCGTGCCTCTCACTCGCTCTCATTGTGAGCGCATAACGTGAGCGGAGCGTAACGCAGTTTCTTGAAGTGTCACCCGGCAAATCAATTTATAAGACGTTGTCACGTCAAAAACCATTCAATCTTCCCCCACCTTACCTTACAAAACATGTCTTTCCTAATTACTCACCATATTTTTATAAACGTCAGTGCTGTAAGCGCCGTCTGCATTGTATGGCTCATAAGCAATTCGGTTTCAATTTGTGAGTTACACTAAATTCCGAATTTCCACTTTTGATGATTTTCATTGATTTGTTAACGTATCTCCAAATTTTTTTGAAAATATTTAACGTAAGCACCAGCCATTTCCTGAACTATAAGTGTGGTCGCAGTTAGTAACTGTCTATCAAATAGACCTCTCAAAAATAAAACAAACAAGATTAACATCATTTCAATAGGATAATTAACTAATAAGATACATCTTACTATATAAATGTCCATTTCGTTTTATGGCCCTCCTGAAAAGTCGTCATTTGGTGGTTACATTAATTCATATTACAACTGACGATATGTGCGTACCTACTATTATAGCAATTATTCGTACCTCCATAAAAAGGTTTAATTATTTATTTCGATTGACGTATCGGTAAATTGCAGCAACAGTAGTAACATCACTATTCCGTACAGGCAACAATGAAGTTTGACATTTGCTCCATTATACTATCTGTGAACATTTACAGAACTTCATGTGCAAACAAACGTCAAAAACGACTTCTTACGATGCCTCTACTTTAGTATAAAATATACCTGATGAAAAATCATAATTCAATGAACCTATTTGTTAAGAAATATAATAAGACTTAATAATTTTGTGTTGAAATTTTCCTTTTGCAGGAGACCCAAAAGCAGCCTTAGATGCGCATTTCGGATACATTAACAACAGTTACTTCATAGGCAAGAGGCAAAACTTACATGAGGAACATCACACTATTTGCGTTCAGGTTAGTGACTACTGACCTTAACTAGTACCTAGATATCTGTCAGCCTCCGTAGCCTAGTTGAGTACTGTCTACGAAGCTGGAGGTTCCGGGTTCGAATCCCGGCGAGGACATTATTTGTGTATTTATTTATCACATATATTTGTTCCTTGGTTATGGCAGTCCATGCATTTAAGTATCTGTATTTATCTATCTATTATATATATCGTCGCCTGGTACCCACATCATAAGCCTTAATTGAGCTTACGGTGAGACTAGGTCGACTTGTATAAGATGTCCCAAGATATTTAATTATTAATGTCTACAACGATTTTCGTTTTTTTATTATTATCAATATGTAGACAACCTTTGACCATTGCTGAGTAGATAGATACCGAGGTATAGATAGAGGAATTGCGTAGAACACCATCAATCTATGACAATACCATCTGCCACATGTTATTTATTTAGAATTTATTTTACAAAAGAACAGCTTAATGCTATGAGGCATTCTCTACTAGTCTGTACTCTGTAGGTATGTGTGAAAAGTTTCATTATAATCCATTGCCTATTTAAGCAGACACCACATTGATGCGATTTCGAATGTAGTTCGCGGGGTAGAGCACAACTGGGCATAATGGGCATATATTATAATTATATTATTTATTATTACACAAGAACGGCTAACAATTTATGTATATTAAATTAACTTACTAATGTTACTACTCGAACACAGGTACCATAAAATAGCATTCGAGTTTCCGAATCTGCATTCCGAATTTGGGATTCAGATCAAAAAACCGTGTGTGTGTGTGGACAGCCTGTCACTGATACTTGGGTGGTTCAACTGATCCTATATTTCTTTGCTTCCTCAGGCTCCACTGTTCCACGCCATGGGTTCGGTGATCACGACGGGGGCCGCACTTCGCCACGGCGCGACGCTGGTCCTGGCAGCACCTATATACAACCCTGAAAAAAACTTGAACGCCCTGCTAAATGAAAGGTAATAATAATGTTAAGGTTTTTTTCTCATACATGCAATGAAATGTCGTCAAATTGGATCCGTAAGTTGCTGGATCGTGATTGAACTTGATTTATGTCATTGAATTCCTTACTATGTTGCAGGCCTCGGCCTGCAATTAGTACTTACCCGGACCCGGAGTAGTAAGTAATTCGAAGACATCAGGACAGGTGAAAATAAATAAAACCTTGTAGTAAAATCTAGGCACTTCATGCATATCGGATAAGTGCAATGTGATCTACCTAAAGTACCTAAACATTTTCCATACATTATTTTAATTCACATTGACATTAACGAAATTAGGTATTGAAACAAAGTATTTATTAGGTGTTACATGTTATTTGCAATTTTGCAGTGATACGGATGCAGGACGCCACGTACCGATGCCGAGATTGTCCCTCTTATTTCCTATCTTATTAGAAACAATAAAAGTTAATTATCAATCGAGGAAAATTATTTGTAATTAAATATATACTGTAATTAATTGAATCAGCCGCTAAGGAATTATTTTATAATTCTGCAGTTTGCTAATGATTAAATTTTTTTTGTAAAAGATTTTTCTTTAATGTTATCAATTCATATTGTTTAAAAAAAACATATGAATGGATGAGAACATTATCTATATATACCTACCTATACCTAGACCTACCTACACTCGGAATCCTGTTACGTACTCGTAATTAGGCAAACTTTGCTCGACAAATAAGATAGGTAGTACCGTTCGTCTGTACAAAACAAATAAAAAATAAACAAACCTAAAAGCTTGCATTATTTCATAATCACACACTTTTAGAACACAATCTTGGTTTTATCACCAACTTAAAACGTTAAATTCATATACATTTTTATTGATATTTATTAGTACTAACGTAAAAACATACGTATCTGAGAACGTGTTTCACGATATGTGTCAAAGATCTTCACATTACTATGGAAAGTATGCCATATTTTTTTTGTTTTCATGATGTTTGATGGTTGTTTTACTTATGATGGTCAGTTGGTCATGCGAGCATTTTGATTTACGATGCCCTCAGTCTCTGGTCACTTTGTCTATAGATGCACGGTACTAAACGGCACGCCAACGATGTTCGTGGACATTCTGAACTTGGTTCGGAGTAAAGGTGCCGAGCCCAACCTCAGGGTGGCTTTGAATGGGGGCGCTCCTTGCAGTCCGCAACTTGTGAAGGATATCAAGAAGCATCTCAATGCTAATATGGTGACGGTACGATTTGCTAAGATTGATCATTATTAATATTATTTTATGTTTAATAGTTCAATATAGTATACCTATCAATAAATTTAGCTAAATAGTTGACCAGACACTACCTACAGTGCGATATTTAACTGTTTTGGAGCATCATTTATTAGATGGAACTTTCCATCAAGTATTAGTTAAGTCCATCAAGTGTAGGTAGGTACCTACCACTATTAATTGGATGGAAATTATACCATACACCCAACTACCAGCTTCCTACATGTACACGGATTTGAAGGGTAGCATTCATTCTTCTCTAGAATCCAGAAATCGTTAACTAGTGATCCATCTAAAATCCGTAAAACCTATTTTATCCGTATGTTGCAGAGTTTATTCGGCTTGTCGGAGACGACAGCAGCCGTGTTCCAAAACTTGCCTGGAGACAGCACCGATCTTGTCGCCGATACTGTTGGTTATATTCACGATCATGTGGAAGCGAAGGTATAATATAAAAATTTAATATCTACTTTCTTGATAACTACTATATATACCAGTTGGTATTTCTATTACCTGCAGGTAATAGAAATACCAACTGGTACCTATAAGTATAAAACGAAACTACATAAGGTTATGGAATGTTACATGCTACTACTGCACCTTGTATGTAAGATTTGGTACCTAGTTACATAAGAGACCGTTTGAGCGGTGCTTGCAGAGGGGCTAGCGGCGTGGCGGCCATGTTTAAACTAGTTAATGCGAGATGTTTACCTGCATGCCGTTCATATACCTTGGACACTCTCTCAGTCTCACCCACATGCTTTACACAATAATTCCTTTGAAGGTTACAAAAAACCTTCGGTTCTATACCTATCTCACTCCCATCATAGTTCTAACTATGCAAAAAGAGCAAGCGAGAGTAGCGAGACAGGTAAAAAAGCGAGGGTTTGTCTAACAGCTTACGGAATGTAGGTAAATAATTAAATAAATACAAATTATACTGTAACTGTAAATTCCTCAGGTGGTCGACGACGACGGTAAAGCTTTACCTTTCGGCAGCCCTGGCGAACTAATGATAAGAGGCTACTGCAACATGATTGGCTACTGGGATGATCCGAAGAAAACAAAAGACACTCTTAGAGAAGACGGGTGGTTGTATACTGGGTAGGTTTATGCTGAATTATATTTACCTACATATATCGATATTTACGTTGTGGAACAATTTCTTAAAAATACCCTATTTATAGGAATTAGCAAGTGTGTGTATTTCGGTTCATATTAGCACTAGTTCACTTGCAGCAAAGATTATCAGATGTTGTAACTTGTAATGTCATTCTTTAATAACGACTTTAATGTGTGCTTAACTTAATTTATCGGAGTCTTTATACTGCGTGTTGCTTATAATAAGTGTAATTAATGGAATCTATTTAATATTTCAATTAAGTAATAAGGCAAAAATGTCGGATAAAGATAATCAAGCTATTATAGGTATCTGTAGTAGGGAAGTACTATGCTACCTAAGCTCAATTTCTGTTCAAATTTTACATCATCATCATCATCATCAGCCTATTTTAGTCCACTGCTGGACGTAGGCATCTCCTATTAACTAGGCGTATAGACGCATTAGGATGTAATGCCCATAATCGCCACGCTGGGCAAGCGGATTGACGATCGCAGTAATGTGTCCAGCTGTCCACTATGATGACGCTGCTGCCCATCATCAATCGTGCAGAATGGTCAGTGACATTTCAATCCCTTAGTCGACTCTTACGACACCCGCAGGAGGAGTTGGGGTGGTGACAAATGTATTCTTACTGCCGTCACCACACGGCAACTTTAAAATTTGACAACTTTCTGCAAATTACTCGATCGTGTGCTACACAATAATGCAGTCTCTAACGCATATTACGATGCAACCTTTAAGTATTATTGAGGGCTGGCTAAATGGTGACCCTTTTTCAGTTGATCGCCTGATGCGTGGTTCTCACACTTCAATATCTGTCCCAAACACTAACGGATAGGTTATAAAGTTATAAGCTCGGTTTGTTTTTTATTGCAGAGATAAGTTCATTCTGAGCGAGGATGGCTACGGGAGGATAGTGGGTCGGCTGAAGGATATCATAGTGCGTGGTGGCGAGAACATCGCGCCCAAGGAGATCGAGGATCTGCTCAACACGCACCCCGACATCATCGAGAGCCAGGTCACCCCCCACCTTTTTAACACGAATAATGAGATAAAACAAATGAATACTATGTTAACCAAAAAAAGGTTATGATTCAAGACTAGGCAAACTTTGAACGCAAATTGCTTAGTTGTTTAGTTGATATTAACTAAACTCACGTATTTGAACGCCGAAAAAATTATAATAAAGAGATGCTGTCTTTAGACACGAGGTCATAAGTTTCTATTCTTATTTATCTAATCAATATTGCGATAAACTTGAACCTGAAGTTGTATTTATAATTATGAGTTATGATGACTTAATGATAATTATGATCAGATATTCGATTTTACATCACTGTTCGCAATAATATGGGCATAACTTGAGACTTGTTTCAACTATTGATATATTCATCGTGATATTTTTTATTACAAATAGGTACGATATTGGTAATCATGTAACCACATAGAAATATTTTTTACCAAGAATCATTTAAGAGAACAATGACGTAGATTTATCCAATATTTGCTTGTGATTAAGATACTCGTAACATACTACCGGTGTAAATATAGTACCTACTTCCTCGTACGAGACGCTATGCTCGGTAGACATTAAAAACAAATGCAAAAATACTCATAAAAGATTGCTTCACCTTTAGGTGGTAGGTGTATCTGATGAGAGGCTAGGCGAAGAGCTGTGCGCCGTGGTGCGCGTGCGCGCCGGCGCGGCGTTCTGCGCGGACGACCTGCGCCGCCACCTCGACGGGCGCCTCGCCAAGTTCAAGATCCCGCGCCTGCTGAGGGTCACCGACCAATTCCCCAAGACCAACTCCGGAAAAATTCAGAAGTTTAAGATTCGCGACATGATTGAATCTGGGAAGCTCTAAAAAAAGTGAATATATGACTGTTTTATTCGTAATTCCTAGAAAGACCTCGAAAGACAGAAAGATTCCGCTTCTAAAAGTGTGGTGCTTAGTATTTTATTATCTGCACTAGTATAATAAAAACAGCAATTAACCAGTGGGAAGAATAACATACCTATGCAATAATAATTTTATTATCGCACACTAACTACATCATGTGATAGAGCAACGTGCATTGCAATGGTAAGTATTAAGATACATATCCTTATATGCATAAGCCCATATAATTATGATAAGTAAACTGTAAAGTTAAAAACAGATTTATGTGTATATAATAATGAATAAATAGATATCCCTATTAAATATGTTTCATTTCGTCCGTTTATTTAAGTACCCGGATATAGACACTGAGTGTATCCTGTAATAGGATCAATAAACTAAATAAAATATGTCGCGTGAACTTCGATAAACGTAAATTTAGAGCATGGCAACGAATGGCGTCGGAGTAAAAGAGGCAGGGCCCTACCGCGAACTTCGAAATCCACAAATTGATTCAAATTTCAAAGTCAAAAGTCAAAGTCAAAATATTCTTTATTGAATTAGACCCAGCAACGAGCGCTTTTGAATCGTTAAACTAAATAGCAAATGAGGGCAAAAAAATACAATTTCCGGGTCTAACCCTACACCACTGTTCCTGAGAAGAATCCGGCAAGAAACTCAGCGGGACTTGTTTTTTCAAATCATAGTTTTATCACATCTTACAGCTAACATGCATTAATTAAAAACGAAACATAAACTTGATTTGATATAAATACATGTCGGAGGGACAGCCGAGAAACGGGGGTGGCGAATATTTTATTCCTAGCTACTGATGGTATCTACTTACAAAGGTGTATACTATGCATGGACGCACATAATTAAACACAAGGTAAATTACAATCTTTTATTATACTGGTTCACAAATGATAAACCTCTGTCGTGAGAAGAACCAGCAAGAAACTCAGACGGTCTTACATTTTCCAAACTTTAAATAATCACATCAAGTACACACTTAGAACAAGACTATTTACAACATAATAATCTATACTGATAGAAAACGACTGGAGAGTTATAAGCTTGCGTCCATGCATCATTTACTCAACCCTGGAATGCTTTATTCCAACTCTAAATCAAGAATGAATCCCTGAATACTGCGCTAGTGACCTTTTATACCGTCAACTCCAAACTACCTGCTTCATAGGCGGGTAGATACCAACATGACGTTTAATGTCTACCTACATGGACCAAGCAAAGAACATCTCAAGCAAAACATTGCTTATCGTTTTCTAGATTTTATAACTCTTAACAAATTAAATGTAAACATTGCAAATAACACTATTCTTATTGAAAATAAGACTATTCAGACGTTCGATGACTCGACATGTCGTACACGTCTGCGCCAACTGAAGCATGTCTCCGACACGGCCATACTGACAAGACAAGCGTCCTCGCTTGTATCTGAAACAAACACGTACACCAGTAGTCTTTGTTACCACTCGGTCACTCCTGACCAAATTATCTGTCTACATAAAATTATCACAACTCAAGAAAAATAATTTTAATCTTTGCAACTGAAATTAGGATCACTTATGGTCAATTAATTACCACCAATTTCAAATCTAGAGCAAACAAGTATCATCTGGCTTTCGTAGCCACATTTTACGTAAAACATTACAGAAAACTTTCGGAGGAACATAATGTCATTCGTGCCCTATTGGTTATCACATAACCACACACACTACGCGCATCCCCAAGGGATCGCCGATTCATCCCTATGACACTACGGTCTCTAAAACGCGACCTCCGCCAGAGCCTGTCGCGCACCGCGTACCCACGGACTACTCACAGGCAGATACAACGGGCTACGGCTACGATAAAGCCTCTGGTACGGTCGACCCATTCTGACCTCAATACATAATGGGATAGAAATGACTACTGTTAAATTTTACAAAAAATCAAATTGGAAACAATTTTACACACGACCATTTCACACTCCTCTTCTATAACCTGTTAGAGGATCGTAGGAACATCTTACAATCGTCCACATGATTCTATACACATCTACCACTGTAAGTAACTGTAACACTGTAAGCAAGGTACGCAGGTAAAACCACCAACTGTTATCAGAAATACTGTAAGCAAACTCGTCGTCCTCAGCAATGTACACAGAAAAACAATCTACAGTCATCAACATGTCACAAAACACCCGCTATCCGAGTAAAGTACACGGACACATCTATAACCTTCAGCGCAATCACTTACTGACCTGAGTTTAACTGACTGACCTGAGTAAATAAAGTTTGCAAGAACACACTTTAACTCTTAACATCATTGTTGGCAAGCTCATCATCCACGACCTTAGCAAGGTACGCAGGAATACCATCTACAGTCACCATTAATACTGTAGGAACACTTCATCTACGACCTCAGCGAGGTACGCAGGAATACCATCTACAGTCACCATGATACTGTAGGCACACTTCATCCACGACCTCAGCTAGGTACGCAGGAACACTGTCTACAATCATCACATGATTGTACGAAAACCATCCACAGTCACCAAACTGACTGTGGGCATACTCTGAAGCCAACTTATTACTTTGCCCAACATACGATTTACAACATTCGTCATCACGTTTGGGATTTTGACAAGACAATGTCAAAAATCATGCCAGTCTTTAGGCAATTAACACCCCGGCTCATTTTTACCCCCAGAACGTAACGGTATACCAAAAATTCACATCTATCATCACGTCATCAAATATCACTCAGTTACATTTCTTGAAAACCAAGTTCAGTTTTACCAATTAAAAGTCAAAATGATTTAAACTAAAGAGTCAATCCCTCGACTCAAACAAAAACGTAAGTTATCCAACCAGGTTACACCATAACCATTTGATTTAATTTCTGTCCATGGGCTTGTTAGAATCCAATAACCTATCAGAAGTTAACCATCTCAGCCGCGTAAGTGCTACTCCTCGCAAAGAGTATACTGCACATAAAAAGCAGTCCAAGTGCACGTTTTACATGCTCCGGAACTTCCGATGCGATTATTAGATCACGCTCAATCCATCGAACTTGCTCTCAGTCTATTGAAAGCTCAAATGACATAAGAACTCATTAAATTTAACAATTACCCTTTCCGCATTTAAAGTAGTTAATAGAAAATTAAACGCCGTAATTCAGTATCATATTTTCTTTAGGTATTCATTTAATCAACTAAGGGAATTAAAATCAACTTCATTAACATTTGAAACAGACTAGCAAGTCTGTCTATGTACTTACTACTTTACTAGCTAGTAACCGACATAGTTCTACAATAGTAAAAATGAAACACTTCACTTCAACAAAAACAACAAATGGGTTGCAGTACTCACAGCAGTTACAATACTCCAGATGCTACATCGAGCAATAGAGTCTTAACAACCACCTCCATGGCTGTCGGACAATCAAAACGCATTGACCACTTACACCATTAAACCAAACGCACGCCACTCAGAGTCGTGGCCGCACTGAGACGGAAAAATAGATCCGATTTTACACCTACGACTACGAATGATAAATGGTGTATGTAGTCCGAGAAAACTGAACCCAACAAAAATGTAAATAGTTTCATTCCACGATTGCAAACTATACGATTGCAAACTATAATGACTAATTCTAGTACCCACCATTTTAATTGAACTAGGTAGTCAAACTGAAACTATTGACGGTCCAAATAATAAGAAATGATTATCATCATCATCACCATAACCACCATCATCATCACAATAACCATCATCATCATCATAATAACCATCATCAACATCATAACCACCATCATGATCATAACAACCATCATCATCATAACAACCATCAACATCATAACCACCATCATCATCATAACCACCATCTTCATCATAACCACCATCATCATCATAACCACCATCATCATCATAACCATAATCATCATCATCATAACCATCATCATCACCATCATCTCCACCATCATCATCATCACCACCATCTCCACCATCATCATCATCACCACCACCACCACCATCATCATCATCATCATCATCACCATCATCATCATCATCATCACCATCATCATCATCATCATCATCCTATATCAGAAATTGTTAAAATAAATCTCAATGCGTTTAATAAAACTTTAATAAAGTCTTTAACAAACTTGCGTAACCTTACGTTATCGCTGTCTAATTTAGTTTTGATGTTGCATTTCTTGCTCAAGTTTTAACTCTATAGAATCGAAAGGGTAGAAGCCCTCGATGACTCAACAACATTAGCTCAGGGCTCAAATAGCTCAACAAAATGTGAACTCCTCACCGGATTGACAACGTGTCTACACCACGCGCTGCACCACGTGTTCACGGTAGGCAGCAGCGACACCAGCCATCAGCCTCTGCCGCGCCGTGGGGACATGATGACAGCAATAACTTGCAGGTCGGCAGCTCGCTCCAATTCACCATGTTGAACTGTAATCATCAAATTGTACGGTATCAGTTTTATCACAGAGATAATTTGCATGCGAGCTCTCAACTTAACCTGATCACAAAAATAAAAAGTTGAGGTTAGGGTATTGGTATCCTTTGGTAACTTTGTATTAAAATAATAATGGGCTTCACTTTACTACAAAAAAGTTAATCTCGCAAAGATTAAAACGTTTTTGTAAACACAAAAACTTCACGCTAAAAATAGAAATGTCAAACTGTTATTTCTTTAAATTAATGCTTCGAATTTTGCTTTAAACCAATTGGAACGAAACCTGTCCTTGTACATCCGTTGCTCCAAAAGCAACTCCCGAAGAGCTGGAGTCTTTATTCTCCTTCATTTCCTGGACGTTTCACAAGAAATTGTGGTAGTTTCATCGCAACAGCATAGTCGTCATGAACGGAACTTCTGGCTACTATGAACGTGTTGTTCTTGACATTGTAACATTCTGAGCTCGTTTCATCGCCATAACATAGTCATCAGTGTCATCACGAACGAAATCATCACGAAACATTCTGTAACATAAATTTCACACGCATAGAAAACTTAAAAAACAGGCATAAGAAATCTCTAATAAATTTTTGGTAGACCACAAAACAAATCCACGGGTTACCAGCCCGTATTTCAGAACTGCTAGTATTTCAAAAATCAGAAAAGTAACAAGTATGGGCCATGATATTCTTTGAAACTATTAAAATTACTGTTTTTTTTGTGAAGTGGGTGGAGTACCTACCCCCACACGTATTGCAACAATAGAAATTCCATAAAAAAACTAATTTTATATCTCAAATTACGTCTCGAAACAGACTTTGCTTCAAAAGATACGAGTAGTTTACACATTACACCAAATAAAAAGTAACGATAGTTCAACCTTACCGATTGTCGATGATTTCAAACCTCACTCTTTACGTATGGTACATTTACCATAACCACTCATTGTAGGCGATTATTCAACATCCCACTTCTGATGTCGGAGGGACAGCCGAGAAACGGGGGTGGCGAATATTTTATTCCTAGCTACTGATGGTATCTACTTACAAAGGTGTATACTATGCATGGACGCACATAATTAAACACAAGGTAAATTACAATCTTTTATTATACTGGTTCAAAAATGATAAACCTCTGTCGTGAGAAGAACCAGCAAGAAACTCAGACGGTCTTACATTTTCCAAACTTTAAATAATCACATCAAGTACACACTTAGAACAAGACTATTTACAACACTATAATCTATACTGATAGAAAACGACTGGAGAGTTATAAGCTTGCGTCCATGCATCATTTACTCAACCCTGGAATGCTTTATTCCAACTCTAAATCAAGAATGAATCCCTGAATACTGCGCTAGTGACCTTTTATACCGTCAACTCCAAACTACCTGCTTCATAGGCGGGTAGATACCAACATGACGTTTAATGTCTACCTACATGGACCAAGCAAAGAACATCTCAAGCAAAACATTGCTTATCGTTTTCTAGATTTTATAACTCTTAACAAATTAAATGTAAACATTTCAAATAACACTATTCTTATTGAAAATAAGACTATTCAGACGTTCGATGACTCGACATGTCGTACACGTCTGCGCCAACTGAAGCATGTCTCCGACATACAGATAATACATAGTCTATTAACTAAAGATGAAGTCTGTAATAGTCAGAATAATTATATAAATGTAATGATTTTTGAGAAATGTATGATGTAAAAATATATGTAAAAGGGCATATAATTGTTTTTCTCAAACTTACTACGGAATGTTGATGTTACTTACTTTAAATTAAGCCCGGAAATACTATGTATCCGGTGTCATATGCTAAGATGATATGTAAAGAGATTTCATGTATTTATTTCACACCTAGGACTGCAAACAAACTGTGTTTTGTTTTGAAACGTCAAATTGTGACACTAGGTCTTGACATTCAGCCACAGAAAAAAAAAATAACCGAAGAACTAATGTCTATACCAACAGGTAAAAGGATACCTCAAACAGATAAAAAAAAAAATTAGGCGCGAATGTTTTTTTTTAATGTTGTACGATACTGTACTATTGGTTTATTTACAAATCAAATAGTATGGTTCGGCGAAATCAGTTCGTTTTATTTCATGGCAAGTTTGAGAAAAGCACTAGGTATACAAATCTCGGCGAGAAACAGGGTTACAGGCTGCGTATTCCTATCTGGCCTCAGTTCCTTCGGCCAGATATATCTACTTGGCCTGTAACCCTTCGTTTCCCGTCCTCTATAGTAATGTACTATTTAGTTAAACAAAGTTAAAATTAGCATTACTGCTAGAGATGTAAAGGTTTCTAGTTGTCAGAGTAAAAAAACAAACGGATACATTTCACTAAATGTTTCAGAGATGTATAAGGTCTCCATGCGTCATAATATTAAATAATCATAAATAAACAAACATGAAGCAAATTTAATTTCTCATGTCAAGAACAGCAGGAAAATTGTTTGAATTTAGGCCATGAGTGAGCTTGATTAGTACGGTCTCCGCAAACAGCACTTGTTCACGAGTATGACCAGCCATCGCCTGCCTCAAACTTCTTTTGGGAAAGTGGCGACCCGATCAACAACGCCACCATAAGCAGAGACCTTAAAGTGAGCATGACTGTACACCTAATCCTTTACAGTCAATTTAGTTTCAGAAACTGTGAGCAATATAGTACAGTCGTCATCAGCATATCGAAGCGACCACGGTGTTGGAAAACATTTGAACTTGCACTATAACTCTATGACAATAGAAAGGCTTCTATATCTGTGAGCACACTGGCCGCTTCGATATAGTTGATGGCGACTTTATTTGGTGTGACCAGGGTGCTTATATAGCCAAGTTACCAATCGCTCGCGCTTAAACGTCAATCGTAAGCGAAAGGCAGCTAACTGTATTTGTCACACTAATATGCAAGAGTGACAGAGAGGGAAAACTACGATACGCTACCAAGCGCTAGCGATTGGCAACTTGGCTAAGCATCCAGTACGGTGTACGCTACGGTTGGAATATTTTTTCCTATTACAGGCCACACTCGGTATTACGAAGCAAATCAAGTAAGAATTCTAATAGTCGAGGTAATATTATAACAGATTGATTAACGCATCAAGTACTTCAGTCAATAGCAACTGTCGCTATAAAGCAGACTCGCGATGTTTCCGTACATACTGTTACTGTTGTTAGTGCTTGTCATTGCATTGCATTTGTGCTTAAGATATTGTCATGCAGGTCGACTGATTGGGAAAATTCCTGGACCAAATGGATGGCCTCTGATAGGCAACCTAATACCGTTTTTGGTACCACGAAGTAAATAGTACCTAACTTATTTATCTACATAGCTACATCTGAAATCCGTCTTTATTTTTCGAAAGCAGTGAATGTAAAGCGGCTGCTTACGCAATAAGTGCTTACGCAATTTAGAATTTTGAGGAAAGGTTGCCGATAGCTGGAGGCGCTAGGAAATATTAATAAAGTGTTCTAAATAAATAATTTAGAGCTCGCAGGAGACTTACCTTTGAACTATGGAATGCAGCGGTTCTTGAAATATAATTATATTCGTGTTTGTATCTCCAGGCGGGTGATAGTTACGGCGGCGGTAACACTTTATTGCAACGATTCCTCTTTTGCGGCTTTTTAAACGAGATTTTAAAATCTTCCGTTTTCGTTGACAAAATGATATAGACTGACTTTTCTGTTTTCTTGACGTATTAAAGAGAATGAATGTAGGTGGCCAGCAAGTCACCTGCTGACTATGAAAGAAAATAGTTTAGGCCGAAAAGTAATTTAGCGCACTAGCGCCACCATGCTCCCGGCCTTGAAATGCGGTGAATTTCAAGTATGAGGTGATCTAAAGCGGTAGATTAAGTAAAGCGGTAGAATATATATAAAGCGGTATGATAATTAAAGCGGTAGAATATATATAGCGGTATGATAATTAACTAATAATGATTATGAAGCGGGATGAAAAAATGATGAAGTAGATTACTGAGATGGCAACGGATAAAGCTTTACAAGAGGGCGTTTAAATAACCCTCCAGGGGTTTTTACAGTAGCAACCCGAACAATTCCATCAGGCCCAGGATGGACGGCAGTAATTATGCCTCGTGGCCAGTGGAGGGGTGGTACGTCATCATCACCCATCAGTACAACCGTACCTTGTACAACCGGACAGTCAGGAGTACACCATTTGTTACGGACTTGCAACGTATGTAAAAACTCTAAACGCCACTTTTTCCAGTAGGAATGTACAATTGTTTCCAGCAATCTTTTCCTATTGTTAAGGTTCCGACATTCAGTAGACAGGTCAGACGCGGGCAAATATTGAAGCGGGGTGGACATTAAGAAATGAGCGGGCGTCAAAACCTCTGGATGCGGATCCGAAGACAAAACACTGAGCGGGCGAGTATTAAGTATGCATTCAATCTGCACAAGCACTGTCAGCAGCTCTTCATATGTTACAATCTGTGACCCTATAACACGATATAAATGTGTTTTTACGCTCTTTATATTTGACTCCCACATGCCGCCGAAATGCGGTGCACGAGGAGGAATCATTTTCCATTCAATGCGGTAATTATTACATTCGCGGTTAAGTTTACACTTAAAGTCTGCGGAGCGGAAAAGATTATACATCTCATTTAGTTGAGATTTAGCGCCGACAAAATTTGTCCCGTTGTCCGAATACAGACACGATACGGGACCTCGACGGGAGATAAACCGTTTAAAGGCTGCTATGAAAGCGTCTGAAGTTAAATCGGACACCAATTCGATGTGCACTGCCTTTGTAACGAGGCACACAAATAAGCATATATAAGCCTTTTGTGCGTGTTGACCACGACGGCGACAAAGCGTGATGCGAAGGGGGCCCGCGTAGTCGACACCGGTGTGAACAAACGCTTTAGCTTCTTGTATACGACAAGAAGGCAGGTCAGCCATCTTCGGAACTTGATGGATAGGATTGACACGAAAACACGAGTTGCATTTATGCAGTCGGTTTCTAATCACGGTACGTGCGTCAAGTATCCAAAAGCGTTGGCGAATAATTGACATCAACAGACCTGCGCCTGTATGACAATTCACAGCGTGATAGTGATCAATGGTTAGATTCACTACATGATCGCGCTTAGGGAGCACGACGGGGTGTTTCACCTCGAAAGGCAGATCAGCATTCGACAGGCGACCTCCAATACGCATAACATTTCTGTCATCAATGAATACTGACAATTTGACGAGTTTGCGGGACGGTAAAATATTATTTTTAATTCGAGTAATATCATCTTTGAAGTGAACTCTCTGCACGGCAAGTATTAAAGCGGTTTCAGCGATTTCAAGATTTTTTATTGTTTCAGCAGGGTTCAATCTTTTTATGAAACGAAGTATATAAACAATCGTTTGCAGCAATTTATTCCAAGAAGAAATGCGTTGCGCCAAATCATACAGTACCGACGACTCCTGTTGCACGATAGTTGTCAATGCAATAGTTTTATGTTCTGGCAACTGATCGGCTGCCGTGCAATGAAATGGATTAATAGGCCATTGGTTTGGAGCATTTCCTAGCCATGAGGGCCCATTCCACCACAGGTTATGAGCAATTAATTGCGACGGCGTCAACCCACGAGATAAGCAATCCCTTGGGTTTTCAACTCCAGAAATATGGTAGAAGTTGTCAGGTGACACATTTTCCTGACATTGCGCAACTCGATTACTAACGAATACCGACCATCTATGCGGAGATGATTTGATCCAATTGAGTGCGATCGTAGAATCAGAAAACGCGAAAATTTCCTTAATAGGAATACGAGCGAGGTAGGTATCTTGCACGATTTTAATCAACTTTGTCATCAAAACAGCGGCACAAAGTTCTAAACGGGCAAGTGTAGTCACTTTAGCCGGTGAAACTTTGGACTTTGAGCATAAAAGCTTCACAGTAGTGTTACCAGCTGAATCTGTCACATGTAAGTAGATGACACAGCCATATCCATTGAGACTGGCATCACTAAATCCAACTATCCGACAATCACTGGAGTCAGCGAAAACTCCAATATGGCGCGGAATCTTCAACGTTGATAGCAATGGGAATTCTTGTACCAATACAGAGTAATTCTTAATTATATGCTCTGGAGGAGTCGAATCCCACTCGACTTTACTAAGCCAAAGTTCCTTAATAAGCAGCTTTGCGTATAATACGACAGGCGCTACTAAACCAAGCACATCAAACAAGCGAGCTACGGTAGATAGTATAATTCGCTTGGTACACTTCCCTCCAGCGAGCGGGGATGTAGTCACAAAGAAAGTATCATTAGAGGGTTCCCAAGACAATCCTAATACCTTAGCGACATTTTGTTGGTCGTTAAATTCGACACAAGCGCGGTGAGAGTCAGGAAGACTCTGTAAAAGTGCGGTTGAATTGCTGGACCACTTGACTAAATCAAATGCGCCAGCTTTAAAAAGAGATATTAACTCTTGCGATAAACGCGTAGCGGTTTCTTCATTTATGCACGAATGGACTAAATCGTCCATGTACAGTTGAGAACTAGCGACGGCTGCTGCTTCAGGGTACTGAAGACCTTCATCCAAGCAGAGCTGCTTAATAGTGCGCATGGCCATATATGGACTTGATTTAAGCCCAAAAGGGACACGTGTAAATTGAAAGGTGCGAATTTGCTCTGTTTCATGAAAACGAAACAAAATTTTCACGAATTTATGATCGTGCGGCGGCAAGCAAACTTGCATATACATTTGGCGAATATCTGAAGTCATAGCAACTGGAAACAGGCGAAAATTCAATAACAGAGTGAATAAATCTGCCTGTAGATTTGGACCAGTGTGCAAGACGTCATTGAGCGATTGTCCTGAATGCGTTTTGGCACTCGCGTCCAGGACAATTCTAACGCGAGAAGTTGCCTTTTCGGGCCGAATTACTGCATGATGAGCTATAAAATAGCCCTCATCAGTGTCTTCGGAATCAGGAACTTCGACAAGATAATCATTTTTCATATAATCGGTAATGACTTTATTGTAGTCATCACGAAGGGTGGGTATTTGCTTAAATTTCCTTTCCAGGAATAGCAACCGGCGATGAGCAACAGCTCGTGAATTGCCTAATTCTGACACATCCTTAGCAAAGGGTAAGGCAACAGTGTATCTGCCTTCCTCATTGCGGGTAACAGAATTGGCATATAAGTTTTCACACTCAGTCTCTTCAGGACTAAGGAAGCGTTTATACGGGATCTCTTCTAATTCCCAAAATTTATTTAGAGTTGACTCAAGGTCACTGTGAACCAAAGCGGTGAAGCAATTGAAATAAGCATTGTCCTGCAGAATATAATCACCATTCTGAGGATAATCTCCCATTAATACATAGCCAAACGTGGTTTGGCAAGCGGGGGGAGCACAAGACCCAGGAGACACTATCACGTTCCCCAAATATATGTAAGGGAAAAGCTGGACTCCTAACAAGAGATCGACATTGCCTGGAATATTCCAAGTCACGTCTGCGAGAGGTAAGTTTGCAATGGCTACTAAGTCGCATTTGCTAGTTTCAATAGGGACCTCGGGAAGCGGGCTTGTTATACAGTCTACTACTATTGCGCGTATGAAGTATCTGCAATTTGGATGAAAGCGCGATTCAACGGTTAGATAAACATATCCGTGTACCGGGCGTGACATTTTACAAACGCCATTAATATAGGAATTAGTTAGCGGTATCACTGGCAAATTAAGTGACCTGCAACCATCCAGTGTAATCAAATGGTTTTGAGCACCGTTATCAATCATACTTCTTACTATCAACCTACCATCACCATCATGACATCTGACGTATACATGGGCAGTGGCTAGCAGTATTGCAGATTGAGGATTTGACACTGTCAAAGAAACCGAAGCAACTCCAGGAGGCTGTGTTGCAAGCACATCAGATGTTGTTGCCATATTACTAGGCGAATACGGTAATAGCAGAATTTACTACTCGCGGGGTGCATACACAATTTGGACATGCATTTGGGATACCTGCATTTCGCGAAGACGGACCAGCGTGTATAGCGGGTGCGGAAACTAATGGTGTATCATTATGAACATTAGCAAGTAGCTGAGTCGACTTGAGATCCGCGGAAGCAACCTTGCCCGCTTCGAAATGCAAGAGCGTATGATGACGCCTTTGACAAACGTTGCAAGTGTGACGCGAGCTACATTTAAGAAGCGTGTGTGACGTACTAAGACAGTTAACACAACCATGTTTGCTTTTAATTAATTCATATCTTGCTTGCGGAGAAGTCATGTTTTTAAATTTCGCACAAGAGTACAAATTCGAATGATCCTTTTTATTGCACAATACACAAGCTTGATCATTATTCGCGGAGCTTGCAGCGACGTTGCTGCTGGCTAAAAATGCCTTATATGTAGTTTTAGCGGGTTGAGCTGGTGTATTGACAATTGGTTTGCTGACCGTACTACTGTTGGATCTTTCCAAAATCTTCACTTGATCTTGTACGAATGAAACAAATGAACCATATTTAGGAAACTCCTCGTCCCGAATGGTCATTTCAAAGTTTTGTAAAACCTGTGAGTCGGTTTTTCTTAAAGCGCAGTTCAAGAAAATAAAATCCGTTAAATCCGGAATTCCTAACTGCTTCAGTGCAGCAATGGACGCGGAATACTTCTCAATGAAGTTGTTAAGACTGCTGGAATTAAATGTGCATGGCTTAAGATCAAGCACATTATTCAGGTAATAAGTACCTAAGGCGCGTTTATCCTGATATTTTTTGACAAGACTGTCCCAAATTATGGAGTACGTTTCACCATTAGGCACTATGCCAGCAGTTAATTTCAAAGCGTTGTTAGTTAACTTGCTGACAAGATATTGCACACGTTGCGAGTCAGACAACTGGTTATTATTATGAATATTAGCCTTAAATGTTTCATAAAATATTGGCCAATTTTCAGTCCGGCCATCAAAGGACGGCAGTTCGATAGGCGGGAGTTTGACAGCTCGGAACCCGTCGCCGCGGCTCGCAGATGAGGTAGCTTGCGGGGATGTTTTAGAAATATTATTGCGAGCGCGCTTTATTCGCGAATACATATCCTCGAACGAATCTAAGGCGGCGTAATCGGGGTCAGAGCCAGGAATTAGTGACATTGTACATTTATTAATGTCGTCAAGAATCGCTTCGAAATTTGAACGCAGATCGTCGATTGTTTCGCTATCAGCCATGAAAGCTTCATTACTTCGTGATTCGAAATTCGATATTTTTTTAGACGCATCGTAAATTCGAGAAACACGTTCGAAAATCTTTTCTTCCTTAGATTTTAATAACTTTATTTTATTTTCTAATTCAGATTTTGACATATTGACAGCATAAAATGCAAATGTCAAATTCTAAACATATGAAAATCAAAAACAAACAATATGAAAGCGGAAAAAATATGAAATGAGCGGTTTAAATATACGAAATGCGTATGAATATGTCTGTGCCGACCAAATTACGTCGACCACAGACGAGCGGTAAATGAATATGTCTGTGTCGACCAAAAATTACGTCGACTACAGACGAGCAGTAAATGAATATGTCTGTGTCGACCAAAAATTACGTCGACTACAGACGAGCGGTAAATGAATATTTATACGCGGTTCAATTACGGGTTCGAAAAGGACCAAAAACTGCTTACGCAATAAGTGCTTACGCAATTTAGAATTTTGAGGAAAGGTTGCCGATAGCTGGAGGCGCTAGAAAATATGAATAAAGTGTTCTAAATAAATAATTTAGAGCTCGCAGGAGACTTACCTTTGAACTATGGAATGCAGCGGTTCTTGAAATATAATTATATTCGTGTTTGTATCTCCAGGCGGGTGATAGTTACGGGGGCGGTAACACTTTATTGCAACGATTCCTCTTTTGCGGCTTTTTAAACGAGATTTTAAAATCTTCCGTTTTCGTTGACAA
>JALPQI010002679.1:0-94004 GCA_025490895.1 Thaumatotibia leucotreta
TTGTAATAAAACCTGGATTGCTTTCTGAAAGTGCGTGATCATGAAATAATTCAAGTCAGCAGGTTTGTTTACCTTTTTTCTACTTTCAACTGAAAAATGGTATACTTGCATTTATAAACATTACCTTAACCCTTAAATGCATGATTTTTTCTTTTCGTTCCAAAAACAAAATGTGCATACCTAATGGCGTCGCAAGCACGAGAAAAAAAGAAAAAAAAATCTGTGGACATAATTTGGGTGGAATATGTACTACTAATCAAAATTTCGATACATCATACATTATCCATTTTTTGAAAAATCGTGCATGATAAAACATGCAAATATTATTTACTTTTAGATTGAAAAGTATATTAAATTCAGTAATTGTAAAATAGTTATGGTATGAATTACAAAATTCCAATAAAAAATAATTTCTTACTTAGTTAAAAACCGCTAAACTAGTTGGTAGTGACCCTGCCTACGAAGCTGGAGGTTCCGGGTTCGAATCCTGGCGAGGGCATTCTTTGTGTATTTATTTATCACAAATGTTTGTTCCTTGGTCATGGCTGTCTATGTATTAAGTATCTATATGTATCTATCTATTATATATATCGTCGCCCGGTGATGTGGGTACATCACAAGCCTTAATTGAGCTTACCGTGGGACTAGGTCGATTTGTGTAAGATGTCCCAAGATATTTATTTTATTTATTTATTTAAACGCACGCAACGAAAACAATTTTCCGCCATCTTGCTTATAAACACATGTAAGTTTTTTTTTAATACAGTTACGCCAACGAATCAGTAATAAGTTTGAAAGTTCATTTTTCCTTGCAAAATTAACCTTAAGAACATAATAATATAAATATCTAGTTGTCAAACACCAACTAAGTTTTGGTTATGTACGATACATCGTACACCATGCATTTAAGGGTTAACAAGACAAATTCTCGGCGACTACCAGGAAAGCATAGTTGCAAACAACATTAATACAGTATGCAAGTCTGTCCTCGCTGGCAGCGTAACTTTAGTTAAGTAATTGTTTCATGATTAGGACCCTATGAATATGCCCTGTGTTGTCTCAGTCTAGCATTCCACTCGAAAGTTTCGTAACAACTTTCAGTACAAAATTTGTACTATTTAATTTTAATTTAATACTAGCTACATACAAGCATGCAAAAATAAATCGTCGTAAGCAATTTATACTTAACTTATAAATGTACTTTTCTCAAACATGCAATGAATTATTGTCTTTACGTTCCTTAGAATAGACTCGGAAGTATCGCTTTTAGGGCGCAGTAACTCACTAGGATGGAAATGGAATTTTATAACACTTTTCAGGCCTAGACCAGCAAAGTAACTTTTTTTAATTTCGACAACATTGTCATTTTTTTTGTATTTTTTTGTATGTTTGAGAAAAGCACTATAAACATGCCTCGATTGCCTAGGCGTGAAAACGGATTCCCGGTTTCGTTACCTATCCGGCCTCGCTCGGCCGTTTATACCAACTTGGCTGGAAATCCTCATGTTCCCAGCCTCTGATGTAATGTACTATGACACTTTCATTACCAACGAGTGCTACGCGCTACGCTCGTAGCCAATCTCGTGATTTTTCAGTTTTGTAGCGAAAATGGACCTCCCACAGAGAACTCCCCTCGGGTGTTCCCGACGCTCAATGTTTTTATGAGCATTTTGAAAAAAAAACGTAAAGCCTAATTTTTCCAGTTTCGGAAATCACACGCTAATTCGATTCTAATAATAAAAAAATCGGTCCCAAAATACATACAAAATGTTAATACACTTTTGACACTATTTCAGGGTAATTCTGAAATTCCTGAAAAGCATATCTTACTGGACTCATAATCAGCCTATATCTGTCCACTGCTGGATGTAGGCTTCTCCTATTATCTATGCGTATTAGAAAGTAAATGTCCATAATCGCCACGCTGGGCAAGCGGATTGGCGATAGCAGTAAAATGTCCACTATGATGACGCTGCCCATCATCAATCTTCTTACATCGGCTTAAGGCTGCATAGTCGGTCTATTCTAAACATCCTACCCATCCCAGAGCGTGTCTACCCCTAAAAAAACCGTGTGCCCCCTGGTATGCCGGCTTGTTCCTGGCTGGGTGTGGTGCCTATTTTCATGTTCTTTGTAATTTCCCTAACTTTGAATATTCTGAAATAATAATTCTTTGTTAATACTTTCGCTTATAAACATTGGTGTAATTGTAAACCCTAATGCGCTTACACAGTATACGTGAAAGTTGTATAATTCACTCCCATTAGCCACATACCGCGCCGTAATAGGATTAAATGACAACAAAATTAAGTCTTGCGGTATTCAAGGACTTAATATTTAGGAGAACCTTAAGAGGATTCACAATTTTGAGTGAATATATATACCTAATCATTTCGCTGTAAGGAATAGTGGATACTGAACTGACAAATGTATTCTTACTACAGCCGTTCACCACGTGATGCATGTTTGGTGAAAACAAACACAACACAAATTGATTAAATAGACAAATGTTGGGAAATTCTTACAGAAATTAACCCAGTCCTACATGACAGTAAGTTTAAATACTCGTAGATTCATGTTTTTTTTGTATAAAGTATACCTAAAACGATAAAACAAAACTATAAAACAGATAAACTCGCGTATATTATTTAAATTTTACTTCATCCCGACCAGTCGTCCGTAGACCAAGAACCCTGTAAAGTGTTGGAAACGTCGGTGTCGCATATAGCTTATAATATGTAAATAAACATCTGTCTTATGTCATTTATAGCTCATACTATGTAAATAAATATCTGTCTTATGTAGCTCATACCATGTAAATAAATGTCTGTCTTAGTATGTAATTCTTAAGCCTAATACTTTAACTAGATATAAGATTGATTGTTCCCCAATTAAATTAATCCCATTCCTTTACTTTTTTGTACAATATTTGTCCATTGTGTATTTCGTGTAATTCATTTAAATAAATACTATCACACTATACGCTACCACATATAACACGCACGCGGCGTAAGATACCCGCGACTTTGGGCGCTCGCGGATTATCGCGGAGTGGGGATAGCTAATATATATACACGCTATCAGCGAGGGCTCAATTCATTCACGCTCGCTTCATCAAGCGCTAATCACGCGCTCACTAACCAACTAACACTCAACATACTGTAATGTTGTAATTGTAAACAAGTGTTTTTATTTAAACATTTCCCTAAATAAAGTCCCTGAGCCGAGGTAGCCGCAGTAGCTGAGTCATCGAGCATCACGACAGTCTTCGTCAAGAGAACGAGATACATCCACACCCCACAACTTGGTCCTTCGAGCCGGATAACAGAGCTCACGCGTTACGACGACTTTACAGTCTAGAAAGAAAACTCGATCGCGATACGGCTCTGAAAACCGAGTATACGAAGCACATGAATAATCTGCTCGAGAAAGGTTACGCGGAGAAAATGGACTCGCCACCCCCACCCGAAGGAACCCGAACATGGTACTTAGCGCATTTTCCGACGTTTCATCCGCAGCGAGGAAAAATGAGGCTAGTATGGGACGCGGCGGCTACGGCATACGGGCGATCATTAAATAGCGCGCTGGTGGCCGGGCCCGATCTACTAGAATCACTCTTTGGCGTTATGGTGCGCTTCCGAGAAGGCAAAACCGCGGTCATAGCCGACGTAAAAGAAATGTTCTTGCAAATCGAAATAATGGAACAGGATCGGGATGCGTTACATTTCGTTTGGAGGGGGGAGGACCGTTCAGCCCCACCTCAAGAATATAAAATGAAACGATTAATATTCGGTTCAGCTGCGTCACCTACAACGGCGCTATACGTCAAAAACGAAAACGCAAACGCACACAAAGACAAGTACCCGATAGCCGCGGAAAAAACCATAAAAAACACATACATGGACGACATGTTAGTAGCATTCGACATGGACGACCACGAAGTTAGGCGCGTTATAAACGAAATATACGAGTTAAACATGCTTGCGTCGTTCGAACTTCGCGGGTTCGCGTCAAACAACCCCGCAGTAATTTCTGGCGTAGTAAGCTCCAAGGAAGAAACGTCAATTATCGGGGGGAGCGAAAGCGAAAGAACGTTAGGCTTAAAATGGAACCATAAACGAGATACGCTCGGATTCCACGTCAACTTTCGCAATACGCCCGAAGACGTCCTAAAGGGAGAAAAGTTACCTACAAAACGTCAAGTTACTAGCAGTGCAATGTCCATATTCGATCCGATAGGCTACGTAAGCCCAATTTCAGTGCTAGGTAAAGCACTCATGCAAGAGGTGTGGAGAACCGGTATAGATTGGGATACGACTATTCCTATCTCACTCGCACCCGCATGGCGGTCATTCGTCGATAACGTACAGCAACTAAAATATTTAGAAATACCGCGTCACGTACAGGCGTTCAATAGAGAAGCCGATATACATGTTTTTTGCGACGCGAGCGAAAAAATATACGCGGCAGCTATATATATAGTAAGTACCAGTCCAGAGGGACTACGTACTTCAGCGCTCGTAGCAGCGAAAGCACGAGTCGCACCGCTGAAAGTAATTAGCGTGCCACGAATGGAACTACAGAGCTGCGTACTCGCGACCAGGTTAGCCGAAACAATAGTCAAGGAATCGGATTACGTTATAAAGAATAGGTATTTTTGGGCCGATTCGAAAACCGCGTTAACATGGATCAGGTCAGACCCGCGTAGGTATAAAACGTTCGTAGCCCATAGAATAGCGGAAATTGAAAGCACAACCACTCCCGCCGACTGGCGATGGGTACCGAGTGCGTTAAACGTAGCCGATGACGCAACTCGAGGCGTTCCCGCGCAATTCGGAACAAATCACCGATGGTTCATCGGGCCCGAGTTTATACGTCAGGAATCAGCTAAGTGGCCGGTCGAAAAAACACTCGCCGGTACGGACGTTACCGGAGAGGAACGCGCGTCTAAAACTGTATGTACGGGCGTCGCGAGTAAAAAAGATAAGTTCGATTATTTACCAGTCGTAAATAGGTTCTCTAAATTTTCAAAGTTAGTCCGAGCGACGGCTAGAGTTCTGATTGCCGCCGAGGCTTTTAAGGCCAAACCGCTATGCAAGAAAATAGAAACAGAAATGAACAAGGGGCATTTGAACTTGGCCGAAATCTTGTTAATACGACGAAGTCAACAAGAATCCTACGCTGAGGAAATCAAGTTGCTGGAGGCTGGGCGCGCACTACCAAGAAGGTCGGCATTACACAAAATTGCAGTTAAACTGGACAAGAATGGAGTTCTTATACTCGATGCTAGAATTGACAAGCAAGTCCACGTACCCGTCTTGCACGCCAAAGAAGGCTTCACGAAGCTCCTGATTCATCATTATCACGTTCTGTACAATCACGGCAACCACGCGACTGTGATCAACGAATTAAAGCAGAATTATTATATTATCGGACTGCGCGGTAGTATTCGTTACTTAACGAATAAATGCCAATGGTGTCGGACCTATAAGGGAACTACTCTCAAGGTTCCTGTAGGCGACTTACCACCAGAAAGGCTTCAGGCGAATCAACCGCCGTTTACCGCAGCAGCGGTAGACCTCTTCGGACCTATGCACATCACAATAGGTCGCCGTAGAGAGAAAAGATGGGGCGTCCTGTACACGTGTCTTACCACCAGGGCCGTCCATTTAGAGCTTGCCGCCTCTCTTTCGGCATCCTCTATGATATTATCATTAAGAAGAATGATAGCACGGCGTGGTACACCCACCGTTCTCTACTCTGACAACGCCACCAACTTCTACGGAGCAGAACGAGAAATCGCCGAAGCAAAGGTGACTCTACCCGAATCCATGAGGCCATTCTTGATCGAGAGATCCATAATGTGGAAGAAGATTCCGCCAGGCAACCCTTCCGCCGGCGGTGCTTGGGAACGTCTCGTCGGCAGCGTCAAGTCAGCTCTGAAAACAACCCTCAAAGAACGAGCGCCCCATGAGGAAGTCCTGCACACTTTGTTGCTAGAAGCCGAACACATAATTAATTCGCGACCACTCACACCAGTGAATCCCGATCTCGAAGACGAGGCCCTGACTCCGAATCACTTCCTTCTTGGACGATCAAGCGCCATGTCACCGCTGGGAGTGTTTACAGACAGCAATTTATCCCTATCTTCTTGGAAGACTGCGCAATCTCTCGCCGACCACTTTTGGAAACGCTGGCAGAAAGAATACCGGCCGAGTTTACTCCCACGATCCAGCGCACACCAGAAAAGTCAAAAGCTACACGCAGGCGACATAGTGATAATAGCGGACGGTTCAATGCCACGAGGTACATGGCCTAGAGGCGAAGTCGCACAACTCTTTCCCGGCCCTGATGGCCATGTAAGAGTAGCCATTGTACGCACCCGCGCAGGTGAAGTCCGCCGCCCAGTCTCCAGATTGATCCCTATATGCTCTCCGTTCAACGACGGTGCTGACGCACGTGGGGGAGAATTGTCGCATATAGCTTATAATATGTAAATAAACATCTGTCTTATGTCATTTATAGCTCATACTATGTAAATAAATATCTGTCTTATGTAGCTCATACCATGTAAATAAATGTCTGTCTTAGTATGTAATTCTTAAGCCTAATACTTTAACTAGATATAAGATTGATTGTTCCCCAATTAAATTAATCCCATTCCTTTACTTTTTTGTACAATATTTGTCCATTGTGTATTTCGTGTAATTCATTTAAATAAATACTATCACACTATACGCTACCACATATAACACGCACGCGGCGTAAGATACCCGCGACTTTGGGCGCTCGCGGATTATCGCGGAGTGGGGATAGCTAATATATATACACGCTATCCGCGAGGGCTCAATTCATTCACGCTCGCTTCATCAAGCGCTAATCACGCGCTCACTAACCAACTAACACTCAACATACTGTAATGTTGTAATTGTAAACAAGTGTTTTTATTTAAACATTTCCCTAAATAAAGTCCCTGAGCCGAGGTAGCCGCAGTAGCTGAGTCATCGAGCATCACGACAGTCTTCGTCAAGAGAACGAGATACATCCACACCCCACAGTCGGGTTGAAGTTAAATTTAATTAATATACGCGAGTTTATCCGTTTTAGTTTAATTTCAAAAGTAATCATCGCGGTAACCGAAAAAAATATTGTGATATATCAGGTTGCTCTTATCAACCTACCGAGCAACCTTTGTGAAATATGCACAAAGAGATGCCCTCAGCGGGATTCGAACCCGGGATCTCAAGATTCGAAGCTACTATCGACTAAAGTGTTCGTCACTATGTATTCTACACTTGGTCGTTCGCCGAATCAAACATTGTCGGTTGCCCATTGCAAACGGGCGAATGCTCATTCTATCCCCACTCTACGAAATCAACGAATTTCGACGAATTACGTTTTGTGTAACAAGCCCGTTTGCAATTTGGTGTAAACCCGCCTTAAGGCGGACGACCAAGTTCCTTTTGAGCTTTGGAGTCCGTCAAAAGCATTTCAAATTTTATCATAAAATAGTACATTACGACACAAGTGCGAAAAATATGAAATTCGAAACGAGTGGCGTCGTTTTAAAACACGACCGATTTAGTACAGATGGCCCTCCGAAGTTTTGGACCTGACGTAAAATGACACATTTCTGGCACTAGAGCCTAAAAAACACACCAGCTGTACTAAAAAGTAATTTTCCTAACTGGTGCGCAAAAACGAACTTTGCGCACGCTTCGCGCGCGTTAATTTCTCTTTTTGACGCACTTTGTTATGAAAAAAATCGTCCCTAACACGTGCAAAAACTTTTTTTTAACTCAGGTGATTGTCGCCCTCGTTTCACTCGGGCTCCAACTTTCACCCTCGCCGAGAAAAAATTTTCCCGCACTAGTTAGGAAATGTACTATTCTTCATTTAAACACATAAAAAAAGCTTGTGGAATTATAAAGCTTTCCTAAATGAGAATTTTCTAGAGATATCGTTTGAGCAACAAATCATGCTTTTGTCCCTTTCGCTAGGGGAAGATGTTTTCCACTCCATAAAATTAAATATTGCTCCAAGAAAGAATAATTTTATTACCGACATTACTATGAATGAACGTTGGTTATTTTTGTATTCCGTTTTGTATTGTTCTGATAGAAGGGATCTGTTTATGTTAAACAAGGGCAATTTTATTTTACGCGTTTTATGGGGAGTAGATTTAAAGATGAGCTTTAATATTTCAGATTTATTTGATTGTAAAGAAGCAACGAGTGTTTGAGTATAAATATCTTGGGACATCTTACACAAATCGACCTAGTCCCACGGTAAGCTCGATTAAGGCTTGTGATAAGGGTACCAAGCGACGATATATATAATATATATATAAGGTCCTAATTTATTAGATGCAGATATTTTTACGGCTGATAGTACTCGGTCTCTGGAGTATATTAAACCGTGAAACATTATAGCTTTTACGATGTTTTTTTGGAGAAAACGGAAAAACAAATTTGCTACGTAAAAACACCCTGTTTATGTGAGTACCTATTAAATGAAAACTCATTGAACAGATTCTAGGACCTCTTTTACGTACCACTCAACTGGAACTGGCCACTTCACGTCGATAAATTAAATAGGTACTTGATCGTCAATGTCATGTTATTTTCCACATTTTTTTTTGTGTCGTTTGATAACATGACAGACAGTGTTATTGTGACATGTGATAATGCACATGATGTTTTTTTAGACGAAATCATTATTTTTTTTTTATTAGGAAAATGAAATCAAAAAAGTTACATGAAAAGATTTCTTAATTTATATTTAAAGTTAATTATTTTAATGTAAAGTATCGTGTGTTAAAATATCTGCAACTAATAAATTAGGACCTTGTATACTATACATATGTAGATAAGTACATAAATACATGCACAGCTACGACCTAGGAACAAATATTAATGATAAATAAATACACAAATAATGCCCTCGTCGGGACTCGAACCCGGAACCTTCAGCTTCGTAGGCAGGTCGCTACCAATACTATCTAGGCTACGGAGGTGTAGCATTTAACATCACAGCGATTTTTATAGTTACTCGCTCAGCCGCAGCGGTGATTAAAAATAATATGTAATTTTTTTTCCAAAAACTTATGTTCGAAATATCATCATTTTTGATATTCACAAGTGCTTTACGGTGAAGGAAAACTTCGTGAGAAAACCTGCATACAGCAGCGAAGAAATTCAAGGGTATATGTGAAGTCCTCAACAAGAACTGGGCCAGCGTTGGGACCACGCAAAATAGGCACGTTTGATGTCGAGTTGCGGCAAAATGGCCAGAATACAACAACAACAACAATAATGTCATTGCCCATGGTCTAAAATGTCTAAATGGATAACCTAATTTTGGATTTGTTTTAAGTTTTACAAAATGTAATCAGACACTACTGATATTATAAATAAAGTGCGCAAAAAAATGTGACGGCAGTAAGAATACATTTGCCACCACCCCAACTCTTCCCGCGGGAGTCGTAAGAGTCGACTAAGGGATTAAAGTGTCACTGACCATTCTTTGATTTGATTGATGACGGGCGGCAGCGTCATCATTACGAAAATCGTTATCACCGGCATTGTCGGCCATTTTTAAAAGTCAAGATTAAGAGGAGGTACGAGACAAATAGTTGCTTGGCTTTGTACCCGCTTCCTCCCTGGGTAATCACATTACAGTAAATATATTTCGCCAATCCGCTTGCCCAGCGTGGTGATTAAGGGCATTTACCTCCTAATGCGTCTATACGCATAGTTGACAGGAGAGGCCTACGTCTAGCAGTGGACTGAGATAGGCTGATGATGTGTATGCAAAAAAAAAACGTAATTCTCGATACAGCTATTGGGTGAGTTAAGTTTGTGGTGCTATAAAATGTATTGATTTATAGTCGTCGGTCCAGAATTAACAAAGCGCCTGCAAAATGTATATAGCAACAAGTTTACTGCACAAACATTTTCCATTAACATTTGCTGTGTAGCGGATGACTAAAATAACTTCCACCTTTAATGCACTTACCTGGTATACAGGGTGCACAATTTACAATTTTTTTTATTGTAACATGTACCTATGCTTAGCACATGATTGGTACCTACGTCAGTAGGTATGTCGCCGCGAGTTAGATTTTCCATCCTTTTAATAACTATATGAATAAAAGAGGGATGGATGGTGTATCTTGCGGCGACATAATTATTGTCGCACTAATCCTGTGCAATAATCACCTGCAGGCTTTAGGTGATTATTCGAGAAATATGTATTTCTATCTTATATTTTTCAGATCAGACAGTGGAATAAAATAAAATAGGTTCATTGTTATAATCCATTCTCTGATCTGACAGCGGTCGAATTAGTACAGTCGAGTGCATTAATATATAGACACATTTGTAAGGGATCAGTATGGAGAAGTGTATATATATATATTAATGCCCTTGACTGTACGACGTACGTAGATTTCGAACCGAACGCGCTATAGTTGGAAATAAATATATTTTGACACTTTAGAAATGAACCTTATATTATATATATGATGTTACGACTATAGGAAAAACGGTTAGCCTTACCCTCATATTAATAAGGTTTTAATCTATAACTGTCAAATGTTAATTCTTAGTTTCCAACTATAGTTAGACAGCCCTGCTTTTACTTTATTTCTTAATGATAGAAAAAATACTTAAATACCTAATCATATTTTCATGTGACAATACGCCTACTTTTAAGATCGTAAGTTATTTTAATTTTAATGATGTGTGGAATAAACCCGCTGTGTCGTGACGGCAATAAAAATACATTTGTCACCACCCCAACTCCTCCTGCGGGTGTCGTAAGAGTCGACTAAGGTATTGAAGTGTCACTGACCATTATTTGATAAAAGATTGATGATAGGCAGCAGCGTCATCATAGTTGATACATTACTGCGATCGCCAATCCGCTTGCCCAGCGAGGCGATTATGGGTATTTTCCTCCTAATGCGTTTATACGCATAGTTAATAGGAGAGGCCTACGTCTAGCAGTGGACTATCATAAGCTGATGATGATGTGGAATAAAGAGTATTGTATTGTATTGTCGGAAATGACAGAATAATTAACAAGTGCGAGAATAAGCCTCCAGCATGCGTGTGAAATCGCGGGCACAGATAGTACTTAATGAATAAATGCAATTGTAAGCGATTCAGTGCCTGAGACTTTACGAGTACATCCTGTATATATTTGGCAGCGCCACTTACCTAAACTGCTTAAGAGTATTACACATTGGAACGTCTGGAACAATATTAGTTTATTTAGACATTACTAGCGACCCGCCCCGGCTTCGCACGGGTACTATACCTACATAAAAACATTCCTCTTGAATTACTCTATCTATTAAAAAAAATCACATCAAAATCCATTGCGTAGTTTTAAAGATTTAAGCGTACAAAGGGACATAGGGCTTGACAATGGGCTATATAAAAAGTGACTTTATTTTATACTATGTAGTGAAGTACCTACCATGAGTATTTAGTTGAGACTTAAGAGCTAAAACCATTTATGTATTTCAATATTCTTTATACACGACTCAGTTGCTTAAAAGTTAGTTTTAAATTTATTGTCTTATCAGCTTATCACCATCATAATCAGTATAATTAATTGAAAAACCTTCGTGACACATAATAAATACCTACTAAAAAACCCTTTATGCTGCCAAGTTGCGAATCGCTAAGGATTAGTAGCGTATCGTAGTTTTCCCTCTCTGCCATTCATTCATATTAGTGCGACAAAGACAGTTTCCTGATACGTATAAATTGGGACCCTTTAAACGTAGCGAGAAGAAGCATCTAGCGGGCCAGCAAGGCGGTAGCAACTGACAGGTTACTGCTTGTCTCCTGTTCGTTGCCGCCGCGATTTGGGCACCACTTTTCACTTACGATCAGGTGGAGCCACTTTGTTGTGCCAGTATAAAAAAAAGCTGCCTTTCGTTTATGCCGCGGCCACGACATTGGTCTAAGGCGACCGGCTTAGCGAAAAACCATACATGGGAGAGGGAGTACCCACATCGGCATCCCGCTCCAACTCATGGATTCGCTCGCCGCTGGTCGCCTTAGACCAATGTCGTGGCCAGGCCATTACGATTGACGATTAAGCGTTAGCGATTGGCAACTTGTGTAAGCACTCTGCTCAGATATTTATGAACACCCTGGCCGCTCAGATATTTCTGATGGCGACTGAACTATAAAACGAACGCAGGTGCTAGTGTCAAAGTGGGCACCTAGCTTACCATTAAGGCTCGAGTGCTAGTGAAACCACTTAGGGTACCTACCTTAGCTAGACAGACTTATCCGTTTTAGGCTACTGTACGTCTGTACAATGTTTGGCGGTGTCTACCGCCAAATACTTTGTAGCAAGATAAATCCAAACATCAACTATCTACAGGGTGTTACACCATCCACTGAACACTTGAACTTAATTTGGTAGGTTATACTGAACAACTTTTTTGTGGAGCTATTAACTCAGAAACCTCGAAAAACATTTTGGCTCTTTCATATAAAATGTCGTTATCTATCGGTCCAAATGTATGAAAACGACAACTAAAGGCAGTAAAAGTTGTTCAGTATAATAGCCTATTAAATCAGTTCAGGGTTTGCAGTGGGTCAGAAAACACGTTGTATATAAGATGTAATCAAATTAGTCACAGATATTTTAAGGGTCGTTAATTAACATCAAAACAATTAACTTTCACTATACTTAAATAAAAAATAAATCATACGTTTTTTTTGTTTTCATTTACCGAACAAAAAATAATATTCTAATTTATTTTCTAAATAATCTTGACAGGTAATGACATAGGGGCTATGTCATTACCTGTCAAGATGTTTAACACTGTCAAGTCACGGCAACAGTTGTTTTTCTTAAATGTCATTATGATTCGGCGGGACAACCAAAGATAAAATATAGGGAAGATTAGATACGTGTATTAAGACATACCTGAACAAACTATTGTCATCCTTTACCATCTCAAGATGTATTCCATAAGGAAAAGAGACAAATAAGGTAGCTCTACTTGGTCTTGAATTCTATCAATGACTCCATTTTCTTTAACAATGCTACCAACCTGACTAGATACAATGTCATTACTATTAGTGTTGTTCAGTCTTCATCGTATGCTTTTATCGGCAATAATAATATTTTTACCAAATTAGGTAGCGAATACGGTAGGAATAAACCTTATTTCCTACTCAGAATCACGATCTTCTGCGATCCTTAATATGTCATGGTTTCTAAATCCACATTTTAGGATAAAAATAAAATCACAAAAATTGAAATTTTATCTTTAATTAAAATGTCAAATGTCATAAGAAGTGTTCTGTCTAAAACGTATGCCACTAGTTGGCGCCACTTAGCAGTAAGGTCACACTAAGAAACAATTATCTAGCCTCAAAGAAAAACTAACTAGAAGGTCATTTTATTTTTTTACATAATTTTATTAACTCGTACAAATCTTATAATTTAGACAAGTTTCTGGACCTGACGCCTCAGTGCTGCCGCCCTGGTGAAGGGCATTTCAGAAAACCCTCATTATTACATGTTTTATGGAACTTATCATCCCTTAAAGCATACCTAACAATTTTCGTATGATGGCTTCTTTGTAATTAATCACATGTGTGTCATTATTAAACTAAACTTAATTTACTTTCTGGTTGACATGACATTGGATGATTACCAAATATGGTGGGTACTACGTCAGAATGTAATCACTTATGCGTGTACCCTTGCCTGAAATAACAGTTTAAAAATGTGCGGAGCGGCACCAGTCGTCTGCCTTTTTGATATTTTTGACCCATAATAGCCTTTGTTCAGTGTCCTGTGAAAACCTGTTGGAAATTAAAAACATCAATTAATTTTCTGAGATGGCTCTCAATACGTTTATCAATATCACGATCGGTCTCTTAAGTACAACACTATGCGATACAAATATTTGAATCCCACTATTTATAATTACATTACGAATGCAAATACGAATGGTTAATTCACAAAACTACACACATGTATCCGGCAACAAATATTGTATAAGATTTTCAGTTACTTTTACCTTAATAAGGTTCGAAATCATAAAATTCAAGTCAAAACTAAATTACCTACCAGTGAAACGTTATGTCTTTATTTTGTTCATTCAGGTAACCCTGGCGGTTTTTACACCCTGGAACCACACAAGTCATCACTTTTATCACATTCCGTGCACTTATCGAACATAAATATACATGAAAAGCTTTATTTTAATCACTTTTACTATTTGCGGTTTAGGTGCACTAGTATACCCAAACAAAGATCGTTGACAGGCATTGCCGGCGTCACCCACAGATAATAATAGACTCGGTCTATAAATTAATATGTCTATGGGGACAACTGTAGGTTATGAAATGAAAGGCCTCCACAAATGATGACTTGATGACTAAAGAGGTCTCATTTAATTATCTTATTAACAGGGTGTTTTAGTGTAGCAAATTTGTTTCCTAGTTTTCTCCAAAAAAACATAACAAAACCTACAATGTTTCATACATAAATATAGTCCAGGAGCGGAGTACTATCGGCTGTAAAAATATCCGTGACTAATTTGATTACACCTTATATACTCGTACCTTTATGTCAGTGCAAGGTACCTCTCGTACCTTGTCAGGGTGTTTAGAATGGACTTTATTAAACAACTCACAAGGTCTATTTTAAGAGTCGTGACTGTAGGTACCTTTCCATGTACACTGACACATTTCTGTATGTAATAATAAAGCTGAAGGGACAAAAGTCTGTACATGGAAAATACTTTCTTGAGCTTCTAAGCTATGAACTATCGGCTATAAACACGAACAAAAGATACGCACTCCCGTGTCAAATAAAAGAGACATGGCGATACTCGCCCGGCGGATCGATAATAAATGACAGATGACGTCTATTTAATTTTTAGAATTTTTGCCTATCAGCCGACTAGAAGCCTACTTCTAAATTCAAATCATAATTGCTAGCATTGTTACGAGTACATACAACGGCGGTGGATCCGACACCAATGCGCAACCAAACTATGCTTAATCCAATAACCGTACCATGACTTTGCAAGTATAACGTTAGAATTTCCTCGATACGTAAACCAAACCATCGCGCTCGCGATATGTCAAGGCGAGCGCTACAGAATGCATTACGTATCGAGTAAAACCTAAAGTATCCTTTACTTTCCAACTCATGGTACGGCTACAGGATTGCCCGATCTAAAGTCGGCATCCTTTATGACGTAATTGAGTTGTGGGCTGCTTTATGCGTAGTATTGCACGTTGTTTTGGACTACACTCAGCAATCCTATTACGTTGTACTGGTTACCAGGACCAGGGTCGCGTTTCATAAAGTTACAATTTTACTGTTTGCCTCTCTTTCTAGCCAATATGTGTGCGCGTTAGAGAGGCAAACAGCAAAATCGTAAAATGTAGGTAACTTTATAAATCGCGACCCTGATAGAAGATAAACCTGTAAAATTTCGCTGCATAGCTAACGGTGAAGATTGTATTAACCAGACTGTTTTAGTTCATCATCATCATCATCATCATCATCATATCAGCCGAAAGACGTCCACTGCTGAACATAGGCCTGTTTTAGTTACTTGTTGTAATTTATACTATAAGGTCCTAATTTTTCCAGTTCCAGATATTTTTACAGCTGATAGTACTCGGTCTCTGGAGTATATTAAACCGTGAAACATTATAGCTTTTACGATGTTTTTTTGGAGAAAACTGAAAAACAAATTTGCTACGTAAAAACACCCTGTTCATGTGATTATTAAATGAAAACTCATTGAACAGATTCTAGTACCTCTTTTACGTACCACTTAACTGGAACTGGCCACTGCACGTCGATAAATTAAATACTTGATTGTCAATGTCATCTTATTTTCCGTTGGATTGTATCGTTTGATGATATGACAGACACAGTGTTATTGTGACATGTGATAATGTACATGATAATTTTTTGTAGACGAAATTATAATTAATTTATTTGTTAGGAAAATTAAATCAAAAAAGTTACATGAAAAGATTTCTTAATTTATATTTGAAGTGAATTATTTTAATGTAAAGTATCATGTGTTAAAATATCTGCAACTAATAAATTAGGAGCTTATATATAATAATGGGGGCAAGTAATCCTGGGTATTTCTTATTTAGATTTGTAAATTGTTACAGCCAAGTACAGAAAGTTAACGTTACCTAAACTGAATTTTCTATATTTTTATTTATAAGCAGAAAGCTTGACACAGGAGCTACTTAACAAATAAGTATCAAATGCTGCACTTGCTGGAAACCCTTAACTTTCAAACATGGTCGTGACACATCCTGTCAAACTAAATAAGAAATACACTCCTGTCTTTGACTTAAAAATATTCTTATAATAATAGATAATCTTACAGAGAACAGTCCGGGCATCGTCTAGGCGCGCATTGGTTGCAGATCTGAAAGCGTACCACGAACAAAGCAAATTGTAATTTCGAGCATCCATCTCTGCCCCTCCTAAGGATGCGTCCGTTGGAATGATAGAGATAGATCCTCGATTGTTGAAGTTCGCTGTAAACCTGACTCTGTATACAAGATTCGCTAGATAACGACTCCTAAGGGTGTTATAATTAAATTATAAACTTTTCTACGGACGGAGGGTCAAGACCGTTAAGTAAATGCCATATCGTAAAACTTTATTACGCACCAAATAAAAGGGTTGTAAACTTTTACATTTGTTGTGTACGCGGTAAGATTGTAAAAGTGAATTGCGAAAGTAATTGCCGTTTTGGATTCAGACAACGAAAATCGTTATCACCGGCATTGTCGGCCATTTTTAAAAGTCAAGATTAAGAGGAGGTACGAGCCAAATAGTTGTTTGGCTTTGTACCCGTTTCCTCCCTGGGTATTATCAAACCACGATTAGAATGGGATTCGAAAGTACTGTTGACACAACGGTGTATAAGTCAATTTAAGAAACATATCGTCCATTAAATACAAAAGCGACACAAGTCAAAAATTTACTTTTTACAGGGGAGCTGTTTAAAGATTTTGTATTTCGTTTTTTGTTCACAAAATGTTTTTACAGCATTAATATTATATGTGTTATATATCAGTTTGTAGGCATTTCAACCCTCTTTTGATGTGTTTTGTTTTGTGAAAAGTTTGCACAGCACATATTACTTTCTAATAACTATTAGAAAGTAATATGTGCTGTGCAAACTTTTATGAGCGTATACGTCCGTTTTGCATAAAAAATAACATGAACTCTGATATTTTTTTTTCTCAATCAAAGGCCACAAATACAAAAAAATAAACATTTATTTCATTTAAAACATACATAAAATCATGTCTTAAGCACAGGAATACTGTTTTTTAACAAAACTGAACCAAACAAAACTTTGTCTTACTTACATATTGTCAGAACATGTTTATAAGTACCGTAAACCAGGGTTACTTTGATTGATTTTGAACTTCGGTTATATATTTTGATAAATTTAACGGACGTACTAATTTAAAATTCAGATATAATTATAGGTTTTCTTCAAAAATCAACCTGCTATATAAAAAAAAGTGGTACCTTTAGTTAATAAATATAAAATAAATACAACGCGATTAAAGTTATATTGTTGAGAAAGGAATTACTTTGATACCACTTATTTTTTACTACAAACCGAAAATAGCCCACCTAAAAATCCGAAATAATAAAAATCGGTTAAGCACATTTTTAGTGATTTGTTTTTTCTTTGTGTATTGTATTTGTGGGGTGATTACTGTGATCTCATACTAAATGATCCAAGTTGAAATGTTTTGACGGTTTACTAGTTTTTTCATTAGAATTGATGCAAGAACTTAACTTTTGCCGATTCAAAAGTATATCTTTCAATATTTGATTGCAGAGATAATAAGTCTTTCCTAATAATCTACTTATGATTAGTAATATTGTACCAAAAAAATATATTTTTTCTAGACGACATGACAGTTTAGCGCTAGTACTTGGGTACTATGTAGTGAAGCAATAGGCATGGTGACTGTCAACTCAAATCAACATCTTTTTTGGTTTTTTGTAAGATTTACATAAAATACAGAAATGTGACGTCACGTTTGTATACTACACTTATATTAAATAAATGTTCTGTACAATAATAACTGCAGTCTATATTTTAGTAATAATTTATTCGTGTATTATTTTAGTAATAATTTATTCGTGTATGATGCCGTGCATAATGTGTAATAATTAATTTTAAATACAGTCATAATCTCTATGTTAGCATTGCCAAAAGTGAAAAAATAAATACTAATAAGTTTTTAGATTCGTTAAAACATACAACGGGGTTAGATCTATGTTTGTTTTACTTGTATTGTATACAAATAATACATAGGAAAGTATGACAAATACTTCATAATCCAAAGTTTATGCCATTATTGTTTCTTCGTAGTCGCGATTATAGGTACGCAAAATTCACAGTCATTTTTCCACACAAGCTCTAATATACTTTTGAGTAAAACGAACACATTACAAATGTATTGTATTTTTTAATATTTCATGCAAATGAAACACAATTATTAAATTTATGGATGGGCACATTTATGGATTTTAATATTATGCTGAATTAAAAACGGTTGTAAATGCAACAATGTTTTTTGAAACGTACTATTGGAGTGTACATTTTAGAATCCTAACTGCCACATTCCGTATTGCGGCTCCTTTGTTTATAAAGAAATCTAAACCATACATATTTATTTTATTCAAAACAGCAGCATGTACAAGTATGGCTCCTGTGATTGATGCATTTGAATATATTTTTAATTCAAAAAGGTTGCAAATCCAAATACGGCAGTTTCAATTTATGAAAAATCCAATTTAAGAGGATATTTTAAAATGAAAACTGCCAGATTCCGTTTTGTGACTCCTTTTTATATAAAGAAACATAATATTTACGTATTTATTTCATTTAAAACGGTCACATCTACAAATATGGCACATTTCCTTATATATTTCTTAACGTAATCACTTCTTTTTTTGTTTTATGGCACTTTTTCACAAAAATGTCGTGCGTTTTGGTCGACGGTCGAGTCGCAACTGACAAAATGGCGGTTTAGCACTGAAGTTAGTCTCGAAAGAGTGATAGTGCAAAAAGGGCACCTGCATAATTTTGATACTTTCTAACGTCAAATCGACAGGTGTCTTAGTGCCACGTAAAATATAAGTGTTAATAATGTCGTTTTTGCAATAAAATCATTTTTCATGGTTTTTGAGTTGTGTCGCTTTTGTATTTAATGGACGATATATTAATAGTTTCATCCATATATTCGTAGTTTAAATGCAGATACTTACAAACAATATAATTAATTATTCACTAACAACATCTAAAAACAACTCTTTTCTTGATAATTGTTGTGTCATTTGTTGTGTCAACAGTACTTTCGAATCCCTTTCTGATTCCGGTTTGATAATAGTTACATTACAGTAAATATATTTCGCCAATCCGCTTGCCCAGCGTGGCGATTATGGGCATTTACTCGTACCTCCTAATGCGTCTATCATCATCATCATCATCAGCCTGTCGCAGTCCACTGCTGGACATAGGCCTCTCCAATTTTGCGCCACTGTGTTCGATTTTCGGCTGCTCGCATCAAGCTTCTGCCAGCCATCTTGCACAAATCGTCACTCCACCTTGCCTGAGGGCGTCCTACACTACGTTTGCCGAGACGCGGTCTCCACTCAAAAACTCGTTTACCCCAACGGTTATCGGTTCTGCGGCTAATATGGCCAGCCCACTGCCACTTCAGCTTGCTGATACGGTGGGCTATGTCGATCACTACGAATGCGTCTATACGAATAGTTAATAGAAGAGGCATCGTTAAAAGTTAATAGTCCAGCAGTGGACTATCATAGGCTGATGATGTGATGTATGTGTGCGTGAAATATATTTTACTAGCAATCCGCCCCGGCTGCGTACGGGTACTATACCTACATAAAAACCTTCCTCTTGAATTACTCTACCTATTAAAAAAAAATCTCATCAAAATCCGTTGCGTAGTTTTGAAGATTTAAGCGTACAAACGGATATAGGGACAGAAAAAGTGATTTTATTTTATACTATGTTAGTGATTAGGCAATTTAGTAGAATGCAATTCTCAAAAAGTTTGTGCATTTAGGTCACGTCTTCGAAATTGATATTTGGTAGGCTGGTATAGTCATTGAAACGTTCCTCTTTTATTACCAAAAATGTATAGGGATTTGGTCACAAAATGTCCCAAAATGTTTGTATAAAACGTATAAGTCAATGGACTTGAGACCTCTATTGAAACTCTAACTCTAACACCGCTGTTCTTATCCATATAGGAAACAGGGAAATACGGTGTTCAGAGTAACGGCTGGCCAGTTTTACTCTTAAGCCTACGAACAAATAAAACATGGAAGCCGCACGCCATATTAAATTGCCTTTCAAAAACGGTCCTGAAGTTTACTTGACAACTGTCACCCTCTCTTCCATGCATCACGGCAATGAATTTCAATGTCAACCTATAAAAAGTTAAACCGCCATTAAAAAATAGTTGTGATCGGTCCATCAAAGTTGTGATTGGCTATATTCTATAGACATTTGTCAAAGATGTTGCGCCGAAATATGCGCGGTGTTAAGAAAAGCGCTATGTCCTGCCCATCTTGGCACAATTGAACAACTGTTTTTGGGGGCAGTTTTGAGCTGGCGTTAGACGTCCATGTTATATTATGGTCACAGTCTTAAGCTGAACGCAATCTCTAGATTTACATATGAGGTTGTACAAACGTGTGACCTAGATTATGTGGGTCTGGATAGGATACCTAGCCGTTAGCGCAACCTAGTGTGGTCATAAACTCGCTAGAGTTTTTACGCGGCTAACACTATTTTAGTGTCTTTGTAAAGCCTATCTTTATAACCTTTACAGGGATAATGGAAGCCATATTTCTAGAAATATTTTGGTATTTTTCACAACACCACTACTAGCCTTTGGTTATTTTGAAAATGCATTGCTTTGTAACATAAGAGGTGATAGCATGAAGCCATAGTTTCATAAAGCATGTCAGTGACTTACTCGGTTGCCGATTTTTTTTAGGGTCAAAATGAGTTTTTACTTATTTTACAGTGTGTAGGTATGATAATTATCCAATAGTAGGTATCTATGCATTAGATTAGCTTTGAAATGTTTTATAGTTAAAAGCTGATTCACGTTTTACAGCTAAATAGCAACACGGATTTCTAATCATAAAAATATTTTCAACTAAACATAAACATATTATTTCATTAGTAAAAATAGTAGTTTGGCGGCTCATAAAATTGGGGCAGTTTTCTACTGCTAAGTTGCCATGCTATTACAGCGAAATAGCAATTTACATGTATTTTTTAGCTTCATAATTGTATTAGTCATTAAAATACTAGAATCGTCTCATCCTATTGTGAAACTCGCGGCTTGGTTCATAAAACAACACTGGTTTTAAAGTCTGTCATTATAAAGGTGGCCTTTAAATCGCTATTTTATATGAAATTCAATCTTTTAAAATACAGGTTTACAAAAATCTGATGTACCTAAATAAGTAGCTAACCAATCCTAACCTTTCCTACCTATTATACTTTAAGTAAATACGTAGTAAGTTTTCTACAGGCCATTTTACTGTTACCTATTTGACTCTTTACAAAAATCCAAAGAAATCTTTTCAAATGATTCCTCAGTTATTTCCACTCAGGGATGAATGCGAAAAACCTTCGCTAAATACCGAAAAACTTTTTCTACGTGACCCCATCAACCTCAGACTCGAGAGACCCAAATTTTTTCCTTTCATTTATTTCCTTATGTGCCCTTTTTATACCTTTTGTGTTTGAGGTAAGTTTTATTTTATTGTGCCCTTGGACAGTAAGAAAAACTATTTAAAATTTATGGACTTAAGAAAGTTAAGTTTTATTTTCTTTTTGTTTGTAGAAAGGTAAGAAAGAAGGAGTTGGTATGAAGGAAAACACCGAAAATTTATGTAACCATTCTATACAATTTGTATTTTTGATACTAACTCAACGAAAAAGTTTAAGGACTGATGTAATATAATAATACAACAAACATTTTGTATGTTTGTTTGTAATACAAGGTGCCCGTGAGGAAAGGGAAAAAAATAATAGCATAATATTCCTGAGACTAAAAGAAGCCAAAAATGGTAAGCAACTTTTGGTCAAATCTGCAAAACAATTTTTTTTTTGTTTTTTTTTGATGTTTTGAATGCCTCAATACACAAAAAAAGGATTTTATTAATGAAACTATCGCAAAAAATGCACTTTAATCGTTTTTTTTCATTTGCTAGGTAATTAAAGTTTTTTTTTGTTCATCTGATGTCTGTCAATTAAGTGTGACAAGACTTAGAAAACATGGTTACAAAATCGTTTCCTAAAATGCGTTTACTATAGCGTAACGGGCTAAAACGATTTTAGGAATAAATCAAATTTTCTCTTAAAATAGACTCAATCCAGAAAACTTTATATCACATTTTTAACTTCAAATTTGGTCAGAAATCCGCTGTTGATTTTTTCCTCTTCCTCATGAGCACCGTGTATACATTAGCCTGCAATATACTACAATAAAACACTCGAGTTGAACGCTCGTTGACAGGTAACTTATTGCCATTTATTACAATAATTAATCATATGCCTGGTTTAATTTACTGTCCATATTAGATTTACATGCTATTTCCATGTAATAAACTATAATAGTTTGGTTAAAAGTTATAAATATTATTTATAACTTATAAATTATACCCTAATAATATTATTTCTACCGTATGGTACTGAAGCGTGGTCGCTTACAATGGCCTCATAATCAAATCAAATCAAATCAAAAGAAATCAAATCATAAGAAAGCTCAAAAGTCCCCCAAAGGGCAATGGAGAGGGCTATGCTAAGATTCTCTATGCGAGATCGTGTTAGGAATGAGGCCATCAGAAGCAGAACCACAGTAACCGATATAGCTCTCCAAATCGCTAAAATGAAGTGGTAGTAGAACCGATAGCCGTTGGGTGAAAAGGTTTCTCGAAAGGCAGCCATGTACCGGAAGGCGCAGCGTGGGTAGGCCCCCACAAGGTGGACTGATGATCTGGTGAAGGTCGCAGGAGTCCGCTGGATGCGGGTGGCGCAGAACCAGACATTTCCTTTTCCAGTGGGATCGAAAGAGCTCGTAATTCTGAGTAGAAGTAGAAGTAACCCAAAATTTACCCATAAATTCAAGATTATGAATATAAACAAAATAAACAAAAATGCTCCTAATGAATCATATCCCTGGATTAATTTATTAATACAGGGTGATACCTTGACCCGGGTTTTTACGAAAATGGATAACATTACTAAGTACGAGTAGCTCTCGTTTTTAAGTACTTAACGTTTGACAATTTAAACGTAGATATACAATAAATATTTAAATTGGCCGTACAATTTAGCTTATTTCCTCCGAACGATCAATGTAACGCGTGTACTGCTTATGCTTAGTTGTCAAATGTTGCGATTCATTTTGAAGTACATTTCTTCTCAATTAACTGTACTTAGAAAGTTAATAACTTTTAAAATTAGAATTTCGAATCAAATAATGCTCACGTTTTGGCTAAAAATCTGCTTCACATTCTTCTGTTTCAATAAAAGCCTCTATCATGGTAACACACTGTATATTACATTTACATACTGTTTGACGTTTCGAACACTTTACAGGGTTCGTGGTTGTGGTGGTTTACAGTCATCCGCAGACCACGAACCCTGTAAAGTGTTCAAAACGTCGGAATGTAGTTAATAGTACATTGTGCATCAAGGGAGGTAAGTACGGAATTACTAACGAGAGTGTTAAAAGCCCGACGCCGTCAGGCGGAGGGCTTTTATGACTCGAGTTAGTATTCCGCTTACCGACCGTGATGCATACAATGTTTTTCATCACACTTGCCAACCAAAAAAATAACTTTTAAGACATAATATTATTAAATGACGTACTGACATTTCTATTACTCCCTAGGGAATTTCACTTTTCCATTACTCCCGCTACGCGCGTAAGCAATGGCGCGCTTATGTCTAAGCGCAAGTGTGATGAAAAGTTAGTTAATATACGCGAGCTTACCCGTTTTCATAGTTTTATTTAATGTGTAATAAATTACTTTCGATTACAGTATGTACCTACACTATTCATCTGCTCGTCATATAAACTGTCACAAAACCCATTTAAACTGGACATAATAGGAAACCATCTTCATTCACTATTGAGTATGGGCCGTATTGTTATTGGTCACAATGCCTTTTCACATACTCGTCAGTACAGTCGGCGTTATTAGAGATTTGTGGCTTTGAGAATGTGCTATTTGTTATTCGATTTACAGGTTATAAACGATCTAAAACGTATCAAACGGTACCATGAGTTCGCAAGTAAGTAAATAAAGTAATGTAAAGAAAGATCACGTGACTGCAATTTAAATTTTCGTGAGACTTAATAATTATAAATACATATAATTAAACGGTTAAACTCAAATGTATTTATTTTAGTCCATACCCGCAGAGCCTAAGGGTCCATTTCTCAAAAGCTTGTAACTTGTAATACAAGTGGAAGTCTCAATTTGACACTATTAATTTAGTAAAGACTTCCGCTTGTGTTACAAATTACTAGCTTTCGAGAAATAGGGCCCCAGGTCTCTATTATCAAGCACGCGCCACCAGGGTCGCGTTTTATAAAGTTACATTTTACAATTTCGCTTTTCGCCTCTCTAACGCACGCACATATTGGCTAGAAAGAGAGGCAAACAGCAAAATTGTAAATTGTAACTTTATAAAACGCGACCCAGTACGAGCAGCGCTCGCAAGTCGCGAGGTGTGAACGCGGGCTCAATGCTTGATAATGGAGACCTAGGCTCTCCGAAAGATGTCGCTCGTAATGACTAGATACACGTGAGACCGGTTAATTGTATTTATAACTACAATGTATCCATACCGTCAGACTAGAAGAGAGACAATAAACGTCTCACGACTTGAGGTGCATTCAAACCAAAAGAGCATTCGCTGTTCTATCCCCTGTTCTACGAAATCAATCAACCAATCACGTTTTGTGTAACTATCGAATTTCGTAGAGTGGGGGGTTAGAATAGCGAATGTTCATTTGGTCTGAATGCACCTTGAGCAAGCCGATAACGTTAGTTTGTCTCTTTTAGGCTTACAAAAATATTGATAAGACCGAAAGGGACAAACGATAGGAACAATCTCAAAAAGTTGTGGCTCTCCGACATTTTATGAATTGTTTGAGTATTCTATTTATTGATGTGTAGTATATGATGTATTATATATTTTAGTTATATGTGTATTGGATGTATGAGTTTATCTTAGTTGTTACCACTGTACACGGTATGTTTGTCTATCTTTTGCTTCCTATAGACAACTCCTTTGCTCAAAGGATAACTGGAAGAGATATATAAGTTTGCCTTTGTACCTGTCTAAATTTTTGTATAAATGTGTATTTTTACCTGTGTTTTGTGTACAATAAAGAATTTACATACATAGGATACTATGTAAAAAACCAAATATAGTTTCATAAGCTAAGCATCCACCGCAAACATCGAAAATTGTGAATTTGTTTATCTCTGTCACACTAATGGCGCCTTCGTTGGAGTGACAGAGATAGACTCATGAAATTTTCGATGTCGTCAAACTTCGGCGACCCGGTTCCGGCGATACTTAAACCTACAAATTAGTAATCCAATTATGGGTCATTATAATGAAGGTACACATAATTAGTTTACGGCTAGGGTACTTATTTGTATAAAATATTAGATGTCATATATACCTATACCAAAGAAAATATACGGAGCTTGCAAAAGCAGGGGATTATTTGATTTTTATAATATTTTGTTTCCAATAAAAATACCTATTAATGTGAGTCCATTTCCAAGCATAGTTGCAGATTTCTAAGAATGAATTTTTGGCAGTTGGGTCATTTTCAGTAAAAGTGTACCTTTTAATTTTTATATGCGATCATGGACTGTAATACACCATTTTACTCGGCATCGTGCGTTTTCAGTTATGAAACAAGAAAAGTATGTCTCTAATGTCACGAAAATAAGTATGTAAATTGAGATTACTCAGTTTAGTTACTCCCATACTAAATATATGAAACGAAATGTAACGAAACTGATAAAAAAAATCTCAAATTCGTTACAGAATTTTCCTGGATTCGGCTTGGTTCCAGAGATAATCATCATCAGCCGATTGACGTCCACTGCTGGACATAGGCCTCCCCCAGAGAGTTCCACAAAGATCGGTCGTGAGCTGTCCGCATCCATTGGACACCCGCAACCTTTACCAGATCGTCGCTCCATCTTGTGGGGGGCCTTCCCACGCTGCGCCGTCCAGTGATAATAATTAACCTTTTTTCGACGTCATAAAACTTCTTTTTGATTACAATGCTACCACGATGTGTTCTAATACTACCACATCCTTTGCCTGACAAACAAAAAAATAAGAATAGACTTGACAAAAAAACCTGTCCCTAAAAAAATAATTTTAACAAATTGTTGTTATGATAAAAAGTATTGGAAATGTTAAAACGTATTCAAAAAGTCTAAAAAAATTTTTTTTTGTGGGTTTGACATTAGGTCTCATAATATTTTTTGTTTATTTTGATGTCTAGAATGCATAGTTAAAATCTTTCGGTTTCCTCGCGAGCACATAAGGCTCATTTCTAAACTGTCAAAAGTGTATTCTTAAGAATCAGCACTATAGTAAGCTGACGTGGGGCTTTAAGGCCCAATGGCTAAGGTCACTCTGTATAAACCAAAATATTAGAAACACTGCCACGTAAGAGTACTTCAGTAAATAATTTATAGGAGCTCGGTGGCTGGTCCAGGCTTGTGTGATAAATCTCGGAATTAAGGACAGTTACACTGCTTCCAAACTTACCAGACTATACAGCGTGTGAAACGAACACGGGCGATAAATAAAATGGAACAGGATTCATTAGTATACATACATACATACATACATCATCAGCCTATGATAGTCCACTGCTGGACGAAGGCCTCCCCTATTAACTATGCGTATAGACGCATTAGGAGGTAAATGCCCATAATCGCCACGCTGGGCAAGCGGATTGGCGATCGCAGTAATGTGTCCACTATGATGACGCTGCTACCCATCATCGATCGTTATCAAAAATGGTCAGTGACACTTCAATCCCTTAGTCGACTCTTACGACACCCGCAGGAGGAGTTGGGGTGGTGACAAATGTATTTTTACTGCCGTCACCACACGGCCAAGCTCGTAAGTAAGAAAAAATTTTACATTTTGTGATTAAATTTACTTTTAGTCAATATGACTACCTTTTGCCTTGACTATGGTCTTCAAATGGTAAAAAAATATTTGCTCGCAGCACGTTTGTGATCCAGTGGTAGTGGTATGTGCCAGTGAAATACGATCGCTTTCTTCATTGCATTTATACTAGCATGTTTAATTGCTCTCACCTTTCTCTTCAAAATAGACCTGATATAAAGTCTGAAACTCACTTGACTGGAGAAAGGAGACGTGAAATTCAGTTTTCAGCCATTTCTGATTCTTACGAGTTTATAAGCCGAAGCTCAGTCTCGTTCTTATATTTGCGGTCTACAACCCAAATGTTTGCGTGCCTAAGACTTCAATGCGGTGTCCAAAACATATTTCCGATAATAAGCCGCTATTACTTTGACACCAGACTTAATAAAATCTACTTGGTAACACTTCATATCGTTCACCCTGTAGAAGATTGATGATTGGCAGCAGTATCATCATAGTGGAACCCGCTTGACGCCCAGCGTGTGACGATTTTGGGCATTTACAAGCACCTAGTTACCTCCTAATCTAAGCGTACCTACAGTAAATAGGAGTGGACTATGTCCAGCAGTGGACTGATTGAAGCTGATGATGTGATCTGCAATTTGTCTATTTTTTTCGTCTCTTTAAGAATTTCAGCTTTTCATACATTTTCAACGTTTATTTCCATACATATCAAGTTATGGCTATACCTTAGGCAGGCCCCTGCCGCGAACAATTAAAATAAATATCGAGCATCTATCTCTGTCACTCTAACGAAGACATAACTAGCGTGACAGAGACAATTGCCGAAACTTTATTATCGATTGTTCCGGTTGGTGCTCTGACCACAAATCCCATGACGATTGATGGCATGTCACAATTCGTCGCGACATGGTCGTCTAATGTTCTCGTGACCATAGCACAATGGTCACTTTCCAAGTCGAGTAGGGTCTTTACTGTGAGGGTGACCATGTTATTGTGTTTATGCAAACTTTATTTCAAGTTTAAAATACTGATATAACTTACAGGACTAACTACGAACGAACTGCGCTTAAGGCGGCGGCTGAAAATTCCTAATATTTAAATAGTATTTTATGCATCCCTTATTTAAGAGAGGTCAGAAAAGGTGAGTGGCGTGGGTAACAATTTGAGGCGAAGCCGACGAAAGACGCCACGAGCATTTTTTGACTCAGTTAAACAATGTTGCGTACAATACTTTTTCTACGACCACACACAAATCTATTTTGACATAAAATCGTAAATTTGAGAAATATTCTTAGTCAAAAACATTTTTATTGGGCAGGAGACGTCAGAATAAAAAAGAAAGCTCCTCTATGGTTTACGATTCATCAGAAATGATATTTAAAATTATGTTGGCAGCCATGTATTTCATTACGTCTTGTATACACAAGGTGTCTTGAAATCCAAAAACGCACTGTGTGTATGCCCGAATGCGTTAATAGGGAATAGACAATATAGACTTATCTTGACATAAAATTTTTTTCATATATTTTGACCGATCAATGGTCAACCAAATGTCGTGGGACATTTAGTCAAAGTCAAAGTCAAACTATTCATTATTCAAGTAAGCTTATTAATAAACATTTTCGAATCGTCTGACATTATCAAGAGAGAGAAAAAAAATCTACTACTTGTAGGTATGAAAAAGCCAAAAAAATTTTTGAGATTTCTGGGTTAGCTCCATAGTAACAGTTGTTCAGTATAACCTACCAAATCACCCCGTTCAAGGTTTTCAGTGGCTCTTGTAACACGTTGTATAGGTACACAACCAGTACCACTACTAAGCAGGAACTTACCACTGTACTAATAAGCATGAATAGTGAAACGTTTAGATAAATATCCTACTACGTACACCCAAATAATATATACCTATTTTTAATTACTTTTAAATGACCGACTCAGGAAAATGAGACTAAAAAAATGAGAAGAATCAAGAACTTTCAGAGAGCAATCTCTCCAAATAACTTTGCAACACCATGGTCACCGTGTAATAGGAATCTCAGAGATAATCTATTGTGTTGAGTGAACGAGAGAACAATTGATAGTGAAAGTCAGGTGGTCCTCTTTAGTCACGCCATTACATCGGTTCAAATAAAATAAGGTGTGAACGATATACCATGTTTGGAATCAGAGAATGTAAAAAGGTCTTAAAACATATAATATTTCGAAATTACACCTTAATGTCTTAGTGACTAAGTTTGTATTCATGAAGACACGTGAATGAGACATAACTGATTTTTACAAGTCATTTTAAATTGAGTATTTTATCTAAACCTCTTATCTACGATCATGGGATAAAAGAATATGTACCTTATTCCACGCTTGAATAAGATTCTTTATTTAATAGGAAAACGGATTGAAATACGAAAAATAGGTAGTGATAATTTTTTGATGGCATCAATGGTGAAAAGTTGCTGCTGCTTGCCATAAATTTTAGTTTTTTGCTTGCTTGCTTTGCTTTAGGATTGATATGTTTCAAATTAGGTATAAATATAACCACTCACATTTATTGGATCGTATTATCATGTATTTTATGTTGCCGTGTGGTGACGGCAGTAAGAATACATTTGTCACCACCCCAACTCTTCCCCTGGGTGTCGTAGGAGTCGACTAAGGGACTAAAGTGTTACTGATCATACACTTGACCCGGGTATGTCTGAAAACTACCACCAAGACCACCGGGGGATGGGCAGCAGCATCCCTAAAGTGCGGTGGAGACACTGCGATCGCCAACCCGCATGCCAAGCGTGGCGATTATGGCAACTACCCCCCCATGAAAAGACAAACAAGGCCGCGGCCCCGAGGTTCCGGCGACCCCCGGTGCCCTGGTTATGGTAGCGGCCAGGGTGCTAGCGGGGTCAGGGGTGCTAAGAATCTCCGGCAAAGATCCGGCTACCACCACCGACGACCTCTGGCCCTGGCAACGTACAACACACGTACACTGCGGACCGACGAAAAGTTAGTGGAACTGGAGGAAGGATTGAGCAAGTTGCGTTGGGACATTGTGGGATTGTCAGAAGTCCGAAGAGAGGGCGAGGACACGATAATCCTAAGGTCCGGCAACTTGCTCTATTTCCGGGAGGGTGACCAACAGTCCCAGGGAGGTGTCGGGTTCATCGTCCACAAGTCCCTCGTAAACAACGTGGTGAAGATCGAGAGTGTGTCGGCTAGGGTGGCGTACCTTATACTCAGAGTATCTGAGAGATACTCGCTGAAGGTCATACAGGTGTACGCGCCGACTTCGACACACTCCGACGACGAGGTGGAGGCTATGTATGAAGATATCTCAAAAGCCATGCATAGCTCCAGAACCTACTTCACCGTTGTTATGGGGGACTTCAACGCAAAACTGGGCAAGAGAGATGGTGACGAACTGAGGGTGGGGCAATTTGGGGTTGGACGTCGGAACCACCGGGGCCATCTGCTGGCTGGTTTCTTGGAGAAGGAGGGACTCTACATGATGAACTCCTTCTTTAAGAAACGCGAGCACAGAAAATGGACTTGGATGAGTCCCGACGGTGCAACTAAAAACGAGATCGACTTCATCATGTCGACGAAGAGACATATATTCAACGATGTTTCTGTGATCAGTACGGTTAAAACCGGTAGCGATCACCGCCTGGTAAGAGGCACGTTGAATATATGTCCTAAGCTAGAACGCTCGCGACTGATGAAGTCTACGCTCCGTCCTGCACTCCATCTCCAAAACCCCGAGAGCTTTCAGCTGGAACTCCAAAACCGTTTCGATTGCCTAGGCGATGACGTGGACGTATTCAACGACGGGTTTGTGGAAGCTGTCCATAGCGCTGGGTCTAAGTTTTTTAAGGCCCAGCGGTCAAATAAGACCAGAAAGCTCTCAGACTCCACTCAGAAGCTAATGGAAAAAAGGAGTGAACTGGTTCTACAATCCTCAGTTGATGCGACTTTATACCGGCAGCTCAACAGACAGATCTCTAAGTCCCTCAAACGCGATATGCGCCAATTCCGTACCAAGTGTATAGAAGAAGCCATCGAGCGGAACAAGGGCTCTAAAGTTTTTGCAAGGGATCTGTCTGTTGGGCAAAGCCAGCTCGCCAAATTAAAGACTGAGGATGGTAGAATCGTCACATCCAGATCTGAGCTGCTGAGTGAGATAGAGGGTTTTTATGGACAGCTGTACACGTGAACTAGCAGACCCGAAGTTGATCTAGCGGAAGACCTCAGAGCTAGACTGACCCGACACTATACAGAAGATATCCCGGACATCAGCCTGTGCGAGATTAGAATGGCTCTTGAACAGCTCAAAAATAACAAGGCGCCTGGGGAGGACGGAATTACAGCTGAGCTTCTGAAGGCGGGTGGTAAACCGATCCTTACGGCCCTTCAGAAGTTGTTCAATTCCGTCTTACTGGAAGGGAGAACGCCAAAGGCATGGAACAGAGGTGTGGTGGTACTGTTCTTCAAGAAAGGTGACAACGCTTTATTGAAGAACTACCGACCCATCTCACTTCTGAGCCATGTCTATAAGCTGTTTTCAAGAGTCATTACGAATCGTCTTGCACGCAGGCTTGATGACTTCCAGCCTCCCGAACAAGCCGGTTTCCGAAGAGGCTTTAGTACCGTAGACCACATCCATACGCTTCGCCAGGTTATACAGAAGACCGAAGAATATAACCTGCCCCTCTGTTTAGCGTTTGTGGACTACGAGAAAGCCTTCGATTCGATCGAAACATGGGCAGTACAACAGTCTCTCCAACGGTGCCAAGTCGACTACCGCTATATCGAGGTGTTGAAGTGTTTGTACGAGAGCGCCACAATGTCAGTCCGACTCCAAGACCAGAGCTCAAAGCCTATTCTGCTGCAGCGGGGAGTTAGGCAAGGAGATGTCATCTCCCCTAAGCTGTTTACCGCTGCACTGGAGGATGTCTTTAAGACTCTGGACTGGAGAAGGCTGGGTATCAACATAAACGGCGAGTACCTCACTCACCTTCGATTCGCTGATGATATAGTAGTCTTGGCTGAGACCTTGGAGGACTTAAGTACTATGCTCGTTGACCTCAGTAAAGCCTCCGAGCGAGTTGGTCTTAGGATGAACATGGATAAGACGAAAATCATGTCGAATTCCCATGTAGCACCAACTCCCGTAATAATCGGAGACTTTACACTCGAAGTTGTAGACGAATATATATACCTAGGGCAAACTATTCAGTTAGGTAGGTCCAACTTCGAGAAAGAGGTCAATCGTCGAATCCGACTCGGTTGGGCAGCGTTCGGGAAGCTACGACACATATTTTCGTCCAATATTCCGCAGTGTTTGAAGACGAAAGTCTTTAATCAGTGTGTGTTGCCAGTGATGACATACGGTACTGAAACGTGGCCGCTTACAATGGGTCTCATAAGAAGGCTCAAAGTCACCCAAAGGGCAATGGAGAGGGCTATGCTAGGAGTCTCTCTGCGTGATCGGATTAAAAATGAGACCATCCGCAGCAGCACCAAAGTAACCGAAATAGCTCTCCGAATCGCTAAACTGAAGTGGCAGTGGGCGGGGCACATTGCGCGTAGAACCGATGGCCGTTGGGGCGGGAAGGTTCTTGAGTGGCGGCCACGTACCGGAAGGCGTAGCGTGGGTAGGCCCCCCACAAGGTGGACCGATGACCTGGTGAAGGTCGCAGGAGTCCGCTGGATGCGGGTGGCGCAGGACCGGTCATTGTGGCAATCTTTGGGGGAGGCCTATGTTCAGCAGTGGACGTCTTTCGGCTGATATGATGATGATGATGATGATGATCATGTATTGTTATTAGATTATTCCTGTCTGTCCGTCTGTCATTCTCCGCAGCTTAGTGGATAGTGATCCCGCCATTCACGCCTCCCGCCTACAAAGTTAGAGTTTTATACTTAAAATCTCCGACGGCATTTACTTCAGATCTGTTCAAGGGCTCGTTCAGTATATACACGGTGCTCGCGAGCATTGCGAAAGATTTTAATTATGCATTCTAGACATCAAAATAAACAAAAAATATTATAAGACCTAATGTCAAATTCCACAAAAAAAAATTTTCTTTTTTTTTAGATTTTTTTTAATACTTTTTAACATTTCCAATACTTTTTATCATAACAACAATTTATTAAAATTATTTTTTCAAAGAATTCTATGAAACTTCAATCCCTTAATCGACTCTTATGACACCCGCGGGAAGAGTTGGGGTGGTGACAAATGTATTCTTGTTGCCTTCACCACACGGCCAGAAACTGTATATTTTAAGAGAATTGTTTCGCACCGAGGCTCGATAGACTTAAGTAGGTATATATTTTGTATTTTGGCCATTTTTTCGCAACTTGACATTTAAATGTGCCTATTTTGCGTGGACCCAACGATGGCTCAGTACTTGTTGGGGACTTCACATATACCTTTGAATTTCGTCGCAGGTGCATGCAGGTTTCCTCACGATGTTTTTCTTCGTCGTAAAGCACCTGTGAATAGCATAGTACATAAGTACATTCTATATTAAGGGCGGTAAATAAGAAATTGTGTCATAATTCTTGTACCGCCCGTGGCACACACAATGTTTTTCATCACACCTGTGAGGCAAAAAAGTAAATAAAACAATATGTATTCCCAAAACTACTCTAAAATGGTCTAAATAATTTCTCAAAATCAAGGATGACTTTTAAATTTATCATTTTTAGAACAGAAATCCCGACGCGGCGCGCGCTGCTGCCCACCTGTGCTCGGTGGCGGCGGGCGCCGTGCTAGTGCGACGTAATATTGTATGAAAATCCTTGATTGCCCTAGGGCGTAATGACGCATCTACGACGCGCATCGCCGCAGTGCATTACCGACCAGGTGTGATGAAAATGATATTCCGTCGTACATAAGTTTTTTAAAACTCATTTCAAGCCGGAGATAATTTAAGTGTATATATTATTATACTTATACCTATTCAAAATCACCTGAACAACAACGTTTTTATTGTTACACAACAATCTGTGAATATGCGTCGGCATGTATTGTGTGTAAAAGCTTTGTTCCATTGCCGCGAGTGACAGCATGTGTGCACTGATTGGCACATCATAGCCGTCAATGCAAAGAAATGTACGCATTGGCACAGTTTGAATTTCATTACAGGGGGTCTACCGGGATTGTAGACGAGTATCTGACTCTGTCACTCCGATGACGCTTTCGTTGGAGTCACAGAGACACCTCACCCGAAACTCTTGAGTGTAAATATAAAATCAATCAACATATGAAAAATAAACAAAAACACCCTTATTTTAACTTTTTGATTCAGTGACGTCAAAGATATCATTACGGTTTAGGTGCCAAAAATATATTTACATGACTGTATTGCCTTGGCATTAAGGTCGTGTAAATATATTTTTGGCACCTAAACCGTAACGATAAATCGCTGACGTCAACTGTACAGTCGTCATAAGATATATCTTAGCGTCCGGAGCGCTCACAAATAGCTGAACAGGCCTCTATTGTTAACCCCTCAACTATGCAGACGACCCGCAAAGTCGTCTGTAACCAATATAAATGGAAATTAGTTTTTTTTTTCAAGGTATACCTACCTATAATGTACAGAAGGATATCTTTGACAGATCATATACGAGGGATTATGGCAATAAAGACGTGTTCAAATATTTTTGAACGCTCCGGACGCTACGATATATCTGATGGCGACTTTACGAGTAACTCTTTCTAAAACCACCCAAAAAGAAAACCAATATCGAAACAAACTTCCAAAAACCCAAACTAAAAATAAAGATATTCGCGGCTGGTGCAGTATCATATGTGCAATACGTGTATAGTCAGGTACTGGTCTCACCGCGAGCTACTAAGCTATGAACTAATGGCTATAAACATGAACAAAGGATACGCACTCCCGTGTAAATAAGAGACACGGCGACACTCGCCCCGCTATCAGCTATCACCGCCGTGCGAGTATCGACGTGTCTCTTTTTTTACACGGGAGTGTGTATCTTTTGTTCGTGTTTATAGCTCATAGTTCATAGCTTAGTACGCGGTGAGACCAGTGCTTAAACAATACAATCGCAGGACAAACAAAATTGGTAAACTACCCGCGTGTAACATCTGTTGCGAGCAATATTCGAGATTTAGGTGAGATTTGTATAGAAATGAATCCGGTCAATTGGCTGACCATCTGGCGGTGCGATTGTGACAATATCTACAGTAGGACGATGTTTATTCGACAACGCATACGCGGTGCATTCCACTGAAAAGTCTACTTTGTCAATAGCCAAGTTGGAGGCGAATGGAGAGGATTAGTTGCACAGAGAGAGTAACGAATGAGGAGGTGTTAGACAGGGTGAAAGAGAGGAGGCACTCGATGGACATTATAAAGAACAGAAGAGAAGACATGACAACCTCATAAAATACATAGTGGAGGGAAAGATTGAAGGAAAGCGTAGAAGAGGAAGACCAAGGAGAAATTACATTGAACAAATCAAGGAGAACGTGAAAGTCACGTCGTATCAAAACCTGAAAGAGATGGCCTGGGATCGAGGAAATTGAGCGTGCTTTGAGCTTCACCGACAAGAGCATAGCTTTTAAATAGGAGAGAGCCCAGTTGATCCACTGTATGTACTTGCTCACTACTACAGGGGTTCTGCTGGTCACGAGTCTGATAAATGTGTGGTCACGCCGATTTTCTAACCGTACCGCACCGTACCGAGCCGGAGCTAATGAAAACCAATCGATTTGACGGGACTCAGGATTCAAAATTAACTAGGGAATGCAAAACCGGTTATTTTTCGGCTTACCGGTTATAACCGGTTGTAACCGTAACCGGTTTTTCAGTTACTAATTTACAAAGTGTATTTTTAATACCAACGTAGTAACCAAACGGAAGTTTTAGGACTATGCACCGATATTGCAAGGTAAGTTATGAGTTCGTTAGTTAACAATTAAAGGGTTTTTTGGAAATTAAAGATACGAGTACATCAATGTCACGTGACGCACACTAATCTGTCACATACAAGAATTTACAGATATGTATTAACAGCCGTGACAAGAAAAGTTGTAATAATGGGGCTATAGATTACAGATTTACAGTTTTGTTTTAGTTACTAATTAAATAAAATATTTAGTAGAACTAGGAGTTTCACTAATTAGTCGAGCAGTTACAATTATGAGATACCTAGTTTTTCTTTTTTCAGGGTAAGTTCAACTATAAAATCGTAATGTAAGGGACACCCTATTCTTTAAATCTTATTTGGAACCTTGTTGTGTAAGGAATAGTGGTGAATTTCGTTTGTTTGTAAAATCAACGAAACAAGAGAAATGCGACTTTATTAAGTTCATGAAAGGTTTAAATTTAATTGAAGGGTAGCCCAATGTACATTACAATGTACACTGGTAATGTACTTACATTGGGCCTTACGAGGGTATATACGTTTTGAATAATAAATAATAATAATAATAAATGTATGAACTTAACCAAGGCCATGACCAAGGAATAAATATTTGTGATAAATAAATACACAAATAATGCCCTCGCCGGGATTCGAACCCGGAACCTTCAGCATCGTAGGCAGGGACACTACCAACTAGGCTACGGAGGCTGACAAATAGAATACACATATAGAAACATTTAATAATAATGTAACATGAATAATATAGGTTAGATAATATGATAGTTAATGGAACCTTTGACCGTTTAGTTAGATCTAATTTAGCTTAATAGCTTGTTCGGTAATTTAGTACTAATTCTGTTTGACGGTACAATTATACCCTTGTCATTAATTAATAATATAATTATTGTACTATGCTGTTTGCTGTTTATGTCAATTACCGCCTTATTCGTCTCCTAATTTTGCAAGACACTAAATATTGTTTTCATCACACTTGCTGTCTAAGCGCGCCATTGCTTGCATGCGTTGCGGGAGTAATAGAAATGTGAAATTCCCTAGGGAGTAATAGAAATGTCAGTACGTCATAGAATGATATTTTGTCTTAAAACTTATTTTTTTGTCCGCAAGTGTGATGAAAAACATTGTATGCATCACTGTCGGTAAGCGGAATACCAACTCGAGTCATTAAAAGCCCTCCGCCTACGGCGTCGGGCTTCTAACACTCTCGTTAGTAATCCTGTACTTACCTCCCTCGATGCACAATGTACTATTATTCCTTTCACTCTTAACAATTTGTCTATAAGACCAAAAGGGACGAATAATATTTAGCGGCTTGTTAAGCTACGAGAAGTTTATTATGAATCTTCGCAGGGAGATAATCTCATTTTTTGACCAAAGTAACGTTTAATATTGTAGATAACCTGCACACCACGGGCGGTAATTTCTATACTCCGTTTGGTTTGGTGTTTAAAAAAGGTAAACAATCTTGCAGTATCTTTTTATTGAAAAATGCATATAAAAATCCAAACAAGGTACTTAATGAATTAAAAAAAATGTAAATCACTGTATTTCCTTCTTATATTATGTATATTTGCTAAAACTTATTTTCTACTCGTAGTTTTGAATAAAAAGATACTGCAAGATTGATTATCTTTTTTTAAACACCAAACCAAACAGTATAAAGCCGCGAATCGACTATTTATAGCCCTCGCATTTGGTTCGGGTTATAAACAATAGTTTATACAACCATCTGCAATTTGGGGAATTTAGTAATTTACCGCCCTAGATCCTTAAAGCACTATTATACAGATTTTCATACAATCAAATTGATTGGTTTGGCCGCACAGTCAATGTCTTAGCATGAGTGTTTAAAAGCATGTGCCGTGATTGCTTTAGTCAATAGTTGTTTATTACGAGTAGAGTTACATAATTTGCGTATTTTTTACATGCATCTAATTACTTTCAAATATGCATATTGCACAGGTTTAGCCGTGTGGTGACGGCAGTAAGAATACATTTGTCACCACCCCAACTCTTGCTGCGTGTGTCGTAAGAGTTGACTAAGGGATTGCAGTGTCACTTACCATTAGTTATTTCATAAAAGATTGATGATGGGCAGCAGCGTCATCATAGTGGACTTACTGCGATCGCCAATCCGCGTGCCCAGCGTGGCCAAAAAATTAAATCTCGGCAGTACCAATCAAACCGTGCAGAAATGTACTATGACAATTCATTCCTGCAAGTAACCAGAAAAGTAACAATAATTTCTGTGCATAAGTTTACCTTAGAGCACTTTTTGAGCACATCATCATCAGCCTATTACAGTCCACTGCTGGACGTAGGCCTCTCCTATTACATATGCGTATAGACACATTAGGAGGAAATGCCTATAATCGCCACGCTGGGTAATCGGTTTGTCGATCGCAGTAATGTTGATTATTGTGACGCTGCTTCCCGTCTTCGATTTTAAACAGACGAATGGTTAGCGACACTTCAATACCTTAGTCTACTCTTACGACACCCACGGGAAGAGTTGGGGTGGTGACAAATCGACGCTTATCGTGAACGACGCTGCATTTAAAGATGCTACAGTGTTGTAATTTCAATTCTAATAATGACGCGCTAGAATTCAAATTAGACTCGAGTATTATTTTAGATTACAGTGTTGTTCATAATAAGCAACGAAATGTATTCTTTCTTAATTTTAGTTTAAGTTACTTTTAGTTTTGTATGTTGTAGTGGTTTATGCGGTTCCGTAGTAAACAAGGAACCCTAGTTTTGCCATGTCCGTCTGTCCGTCTATCCGTCTGTCTGCAGCATAGATCAGTGGCCGTTAGTACTATACATATTAATAATGCCGACAAATTGGTAGAATAAATCCTCGAAAAAATTTTTTTCGGGTACCTCCCCAACTGGTGAAGCGGGGACGATTTTTTTAGCTGCAATCCTATATTGTGGGGTATCATTGAATAGGTCTATTAAAAAGAATAAGGGTCTTCAAAGAAAGTTTTTTAAGTCAATGTTTTCGGAGATAATCGCTGCAGAATAAAAAAAATTGTGTCTCCCCCCTCTAACTTTAGATTCGTGGATCCAAAAATTGTGAAAAAAATTATGAATAGTGGGTTTATAGAACTTTACTTTGAAACAAAACTATTTCGAACATAATTGGCCTAGCCGTTTTCGAATAACTTCGGAACCCTATACTCAGCATGGCCCGACATGCTCTTGGCCGGTTTTTATTTAATAATTATTTTTTCTCTTGAGTATACGAGTATGCATTGAATACATTATTAAAGTAATAAAATATAAAAGTAAGTAATAAAATATTTGGTCCTTGGTCACCTTGGTCATGGCTGTGTATGTATTTAAGTATCTATATGTATCTATCTATTATATAGGTATACAGTGTGTAAATCTAATACGGGCGATCAATTAAACCAGGCATGGGATTCATTAGTGTAATCATGGATTACAAGGTTTTTTTAAAGTTACTCTTAATTATGACCCCACAGAATTTTTTCAAGATTATCGGAGCAGCAATGTAGGTACGAACATTTGTTATTGTTGATTTGGCAGTTATGTCATCTGCTTTTGAAATTAGCTGTCAACGAGTGTTTAACTCGCGTATGTTGCTCTACATTACGCGCCGAATTATTTTGTATGGAAAATTTTGTTGCTCTAATTTTAAGTAAAAGTTATTTGAATGTACTTATTATGTCGTAAACTAACACCCGTTAAGAGCTTCGACCGTATTAGACTTACACCCTGTATATCGTCGCTTGGTACCCACAACACAAGCCTTAATTGTGCTTACCCCACGGTACGGACATTTTACACAAATCGACCTAGTCCCACGACTAAGTCGATTTGTGTAAAATGTCCCAAGATATTTATTTATTTATTTAATCCTACAGGGTGAAGGTGATGGCATCGAAAGAAGTAGGTATTTAATATCTCATTTCATTTCTCCCACTAAATGTCCCTTATTGCTGCTATATTTACCCAAATAAGACCGTTACAAAAACCAACACCCAAATTGGAACAACTGGCACCGACAACATGAAACGAGGGGTCTCTGTTTCGAAGCAGCGTCAATTAACCTAACGTCATAATCCAGCCATGTTTGCTAAAGGCCAGACCGCAAATAAGGTATGGATTAGTACGTCCAATTCTTGACATTGATACGACACCAATTCAGAAGCCGTAGATATTCGAATCAACTGGGTTCTTGATTAATTGGATGTATGCAAAAGGTAACCAGTCCACACGAATCTGTCATTTTAAAGATTGACTTTGTTTCTTGTGATTTAAAGTGTTAATTAGAATTCATGTGGGTTGGTTCCCTTTTGCATAATTACATCCAATTTATGTTCGGCCAAAATGTATCGGTTACATGGTGCCTTGTTTTATGTTTTTTGACTATTTTAATATTATTATGTATTGTTAGAGATTGAAGTGACACTGACCATTTGTTTATCGAAGATTGATGATGGGCAGCAGCACATAGTGGACACACTACTGCGATCGCCAACCCGCTTGCCCACCATGGCGATTATGGGCATTTAACTCTTAATGCGTCCAGACGCGTAGGCTAAAAAGTTTGTCAAAATTAACCATTTTCTCGCACGCTGTATGTTTTTTCCAAAATCTGTAAACGCCAATCTTCATTAATGTAAAATCGAGGGAAGGTCTTCTAAGACCATTTTTGCATAGCTTCTCTGGATCTGGTAGCTGGGCAAAATTATTTTCGTTGTCTTGTTTCATACCACTTTGTCACGCTTTTAGTTGCCGTTACGACTCAGTATATAAAAAAAATCCGGTGCACTTGTATTTCATTTTCACACTAGATTTTAATCCATACATCAAAAATTGGAAACAAAACGTCATCTCACACAAAAATCACAACTGTGTCACGTTTTTTAGAGACAGAAAATAAGACAACGAAAAGAATTTTGACCCAGCTGCCTTGACTGAACCAAAAAGAATTTCCACTCTGTACGTACTTATAGTCAGTGACATAAATATTGTATTACCATCACTTTATGTACTACCTATATTTGCAAATAAAACAGTTGAGTTTACAATGAACGTAAAGATGCCATTGCATTTAGATCAAACGAGCATTCGCTCATTCTAGCCCCCACTCTACGAAATCAACGAATTTCGATGAATCACGTTTTGTGTGACGACCGACTTTCGTAGAGTGGGGGATAGAATGAGCGAATGCTCGCTTGGTCTAAATGCACCTTTAGTGTTAAATTCAACGAACAAACCAGTAATTTCCTTGCTGCTAGTAAGAAATTTATTGTGCAATTTTGCGATTGGGTACCACTGCGGACTGAGAAAGTAGAAGGCTTAAACTTTATGCCACTGAATTGCTCGGGAATGTTAATTTATTACTGGCTTACTTCAAGATGAAATCGAAGCTCTGGATTGGTGGAAATTAATTATTTCGTTTGTTGAGGGTATTAGCGTTACAAATTTTACAAAGAAAAACAAATAAAAAATACCGACTTCAACCGATTTCTCCAAGATCCCATCATAAGACCCCGACTTGGAGCCGACAGGACCATCTCAGTTTATTCTGTAGTCAGTAAAAAAAACATCGAAATCGGTTGACGTGCGAGTTATTCGTCCATTTGTCGTGCACAATTTTTGGTTAATGCAAATTTAAGACTTATAATATATGGTTTTATCCTGGACGCAACTGTCATAACTGGTCCAAATTAAAATGGGACCAATCGGTGAGTATCAACTATAAAAAAAAAACATCACAATCGGTTTACCTAGTCGAAAGTTATGAGGTAACAAACATAAAAAAAAACATTGTCGAATTGAGAAAAAGGAGGATGCTCCTTTTTTGAAGTCGGTTGAAAATGGGTAGGTACAATCATTGATTTGTACGAATGACCACCCTAATATTCTTAATCCCTTATTGGTGCTCTATAGGGGTGTTATTATTACGACAAAGCAAACTTAGTATTAAGAGAATGGTTCACATAACTTTCATTGTGAGTACAACCCTAAAACATATCAATTTCATTCCTCTCTGGCAATTTTTATTTTTGAATGTTCCTTATTTTTAGACAAAGAGGTTTTCATAATACAAGGTGCCCGTGAGGAAAGGGAAAAATTTTAACAGCATATTCCTGAGACTAAAAGAAGAAAAAATGTTAAGTGAGTTTTGGTCATATCTGCAAAAGAAATTTTTTTTTTAGTTTTTTTTGATGTTTTGAATGCCTCAATACACAAAAAAAAACTTTATTAATGAAACTATTGCAAAAAATGCACTTTAAACTTTCAATTTCCTAGGTAATTAAATATTTTTTTGTTCATTTGATGTCTGTCAATTAAGTGTGACAAGACTAAGACAACATGGTAACAAGGAAAAAATCAAATATTCTCTTAAAATAGACTTAATTCAGAAAACTTCATATGACATTTTTAACTTCAAATTTGGTCAGAAATCCGCTGTTGATATTTTTCCCCTTCCTCATGGGCACCGTGTATGTACCTATTGTAGATGGATTTTGTGAACATTATTAATTTTGCTTTTATCTAGCAAAGCAAAGCACTACCGGACAGGAAATTTGAATATCATGAATTCTGTCTGTGTCTTACCGAGCTTATTTGGGTCATTCTCTGAAAGTGTGTCTGTGCTCTAACTGCCGCGTTCCATACAAAAATGTATGAAACGAGTCTTGGCAATTAAGACATAAGACATTTCCATATTATTTACACAAAAATGATATCGGTCTCTGCACTCGGCACAGCCGGTATCGCAGAAGACCATTAAACGAAGATCAGTTGTATAGTGTACAAGCATGAACTAGAATAAGCATTGGCTCTTAAGCCAAACCAAGAGAATTAGCTATCTTCTTTCGACTAAGGGATTGAAGTATCACTGACCAATCATTTCTTGAAGATTGATGACGAGCAGCAGTGTCATTATAATGGACGCTTGCAGCGATTATCCCCCTTATTCATAAACGTTTGTTAACTTAATAAGACGCTAATAATTGTTTGTCCCTTTCCGTCTTAACAATGTGTCCATAAGAGCAACAGGGACAAACAATTATTAGCGGCTAGTTAAGTTTACATACGTTTATGAATAAGGGGGTATGAGCATAACCTCCATTAGGAGGTCATAATCGCCGCACCGGCCTCGCCTATTACCTATGTGTCAGTACGCATAGGTTACATACATAGAGGCCTACGTCTATACTCTGTTTGGTTTGATGTTTAAAAAAAGATAAACAATCTTGCAGTATCTTTTTATTGAAAACTACGAGTAGAAAATAAGCTTTAGGAAGTATACATAATATAACAAGGAAATACAGTGATTTACATTGTCTTTGATTCATTAAGTACCTAGTTTGGATTTTTATATGGATTTTTCAATAAAAAGATGCTGCAAGATTATTTACCTTTTTTTAAACACCAAACTAAACTGAGTATAGCAGTGGACTGAAATATGCTGATGATGTGATGTGCTACTGCATACTGCAGCTACTTAATACCTTTACCTTTTTTATACCACGTCCGTAGCTAATAAGCATCCGGTCCGCATAGCGGTCACCGTAGCCTATGGACGTTTCCGATCCCAGGTGTTACATGCGCGTTGCCGATCAATAAAGAACTTGTACACTCCTTTTTTGAAGATCCTCGTACTGTAGTCCTTCGGTAAAACGGCAGTGAGCTCATTTCACAGACGGACCTACTCGTACTAATAGCTACGAGTAGGAATTATTAGTTAACTTCATGTAGTTCAATAGTTTTAGATATAGTTTATATTTCGTAGTGCGTCAGCCTCTGTAGCGTAATTAGTAATGACCCTGCCTACGAAGCTGGAGGTTCCGGGTTCAAATCTCGGCGAGGGCATTATTTGTGTATTTATTTATCACAAATACTAGCTTTTGCCCGCGGCTTCGCACGCGTAGATTTTGGACTTCTATGAAAAAAAAAATTTTCATCCGACTTCAAAAAAGAAGGAGGTTACCATTTCGATTGTATGTAGTTATATATTATGCATGTTACACGGTTTCCTGCAAATAATGAATCCTATTTTGTTTTTTTTTCTCAGGAGATTCAAAAGTGGCCCAAATAAGTTTCATATTTGTGATATTTTTTTTTGGGTTTCACCTTGACTTGTCGACAATCATTTAATCGAATGTTGTTTCAAAGACAACGGTTTAAGTATTTTCATTTCATCGACAAGTCATTCTGTCGAAGAATAGTTTTCAGTAAATTTTAATCAGGGAATTTTGAATGGTGCTTGAGGTTTTCCTTTAAGGGTTCTTATTTTAGTTTGGTTTAAATTTAGTAATATTTATTCCGCAGTTCTAAACTAACCCTGAACCTACTTTGATAGCTGTTTGCTTATGTGTGGGGTCACAGTTGTAACCTAACTTAAACATATTTTAATAGCCGTTCGTTTCTATGTGGGGTCGCACTGGTCGCAGTTCTAACCAAACCTAAACCTACTTTGATAGCCATTTGCTTTTGTGTGGGGTCGCAGTTCTAACCTAAACTAAACCTGCTTTGATAGCCGTTTGCTTATGTGTGGGGTCGCAGTTCTAACCTAACCTAAACCTACTTTGATAGCTGTTCGCTTATGTGTGGGGTCGCAGTCTAACCTAAACTAAACCTACTTTGATAGCCGTTTGCTTTTGTGTGGGGTCGCAGTTCTAACCTAACCTAAACCTATTTGAATAACCGTTCATTTCTGCGTGGAATCGCAATGGTCGCAGTTTTAACCTAACCTTAAACTACTTTGATAGCCGTTTGCTTATGTGTGGGGTCGCAGTTCGAACCTAACATAAACCTACTTTCAAAGCCATTCGTTGCTGTGTGGGGTTACTATTCAAACCTAACCTGAACCTCCTTTGATAGTCGTTCGTTTCTGTGTGGAGTCGCATTTCTAATCTAACCCAAAACCTACTTTGATAGCCGTTCGTTTCTGTGTGTGGGGTCGCAGTTCTAACCTTTCCTAAACCTAAGTAGAATCTTACCTTTCGAACGAATCTGGTTCCTTCTTACAAACTTTAACCTTCCATTTAACCCCCATAGGGAATGAATTTTCAAAAAACCTGAAACACGTGTTTACTTATTTATTGTTAAAAACATTCATGTGAAGTTTCGAATAAAATAGCCCAACCAATCTTATTTTCCCATACAAACTTTAACCTTCCATTTAACCCCTTTAAGGGATGAATTTTCAAAAAACCTGAAACATGTGTTTACTTATTTATTATTAAAAACATTCCTGTGAAGTTTCGAATAAAATAGCCCAACTAATCTTATTTCCCTATACAAACTTTAACCCTCCATTTAACCCCCATAGGGAATGAATTTTCAAAAAACCTGAAATACGTGTTTACTTATTTATTGTTAAAAACATTCATGTGAAGTTTCGAATAAAATAGCCCAACTAATCTTATTTCCCCATACAAACTTTAACCCTCCATTTAACCCTTTTAAGGGATGATTTTTCAAAAAACCTGAAACATGTATTTAATTATTTATTATTAAAAACATTCCTGTGAAGTTTCGAATAAAATAGTCCAACTAATCTTATTTCCCCATACAAACTTTAACCCCCCATTTAACCCCTTTACGGGATGAATTTTCAAAAATCCGTTCTTAGTGCGCCTCTACACATTATAAAGAATGTACATGCCAAGTTTGAACTCTCTAGGACCAGCGGTTTGGGCTGTGCGTTGATTTAAGTCAGTCAGTCAGTCAGTCAGTCAGTCAGTCAGTCAGTCAGGACATTGCCGTTTATATACATAGATTTGCTCCTTGGTCTTGGCTGTCTATATATTAAAGTATCTATCTATAATATACGAGGAGTGTCTTTTCAAAAGGGCTTATTTCCACTTTCAACTTTTTTTTAACTATGAATGTAGTTTTGCTAAAAGTAGAGAAATACATGTATGTTTTGAATTTCAAGTTCTAATAAGCCTCTTCTTGTCCTCCAAAATTTTAAAATATCAAAGTCCGTATCAAAAGGGCCTATTTCTCCCTTATACTAAGAAAATGATACGAGCTTTTAGAATTGTATATTTTATTATGATAACTTATTATTAAGTACTTTTTGTAGAAATGAAGGATTTGTAAAATTTCCTTGAAAAACAGCTTGTGTATTATTGGATAATCTCACAAGTCCACAACAAAACGGCTTAATTCTAAAAGTTTCGCATCAAAAGGGCTTAATTCTGAAAATGTATGGTATATTAACTTAATAATTAAGTTGATAAAGCAATATATTTAGTGGCATAACATTTATATCAACTCACTAAAGGACTATATCAAAAACACAGAAAGAATATCGAAATGAAAACCGTGGATTTATGTTTTTCTCAATTTCCCAAAAAAAGTTACAAGTGGAAATAAGCCCTTTTGAAAAGACACTCCTCATACATCGTCGCGTGGTACACACATCACAAGCCTTAATCAAGCTGGGATTAAGTCGATTTGTGAAAGATGTCCCAAGGTAATTTAATAGCAGAGGCCTACGTCCAGCACTGGACTAATGTGAAGATGCAGCTACTTAATACCTACGTGTATCAGCTAGCAACGAGTCGCTATTAGCCAACTTCATGTAGTTCAATATTCATATAGTTTGTACTCCGTAGTATTCCTACAATGTAAAATCCAGTCGAGATAGTATCTCGTTGTTTGACTTTGGATCTACGTTGATTGAGGATATCGCTTCGCTAGGCATGTCGGAGCAAGTTTCCGGCACAAGTTTTGTTAGTGCAGCTTGTGTGTCATATCATATCGATTGTCAACCGGGTGTTTACTACAACAGACTGTACTCATCATCATCATCAGCCATGATAGTCCACTGCTGGACGTAGGCCTCTCCTATTAACTATGTGTATTGAAGGATTAGGATGTAAATGCCCATAATCGCCACGCTGGGCAAGCGGATTAGCAATAGCAGTAATGTGTCCACTATGATGACGCTGCTGCCCATTATCAATCTTTTATCAAATAATGGTCAGTGACACTTCAATCCCCTAATCGATCCCCCACTCTACGAAATCAACGAATTTCGACGAATCACATTTTGTGTAACGAACGAATTTCGTAGAATGGGGGATAGAATCAGCATTCGCTCGTTTGGTCTAAATCCACCTTTACTCAAGTTATCGCACGTTCGGCCTCCGAATGCTCAATCATTTTTTGAGGCACACAATTTTTGTTGCTTTACACCACTTGTTATTCAATATTAACAGTCTCTTTTTAACAAAAACAAAACGTGAGTAAGAAAAAATCTGTAATATAAATGAGTAATACTTACTTTAATACTTCTTATAGTTTTTTTATAACATCGTTCCCCAATTACTCAATAAAGCTAGGAAAAGTTTAATCTTTATTTGATGGGGCACATGTTGTGTCGACACTCGACAGAGCAGGGGTAATTAAATAGGGTAAGTATTAGTAGTTCTTATGTGAAATAGCTGTTTGTGAGCACATAACTACGAGTATAGCAAGTTCTGTGTTTGTGACGTTTTGGGAATCAAAATAAGCCAGCCTGTTAGAGATTTTTTTACGAAATAAGTTTAAGTTTCAGAACTAGTAGTTCTAAGTAGAATACCCACGTAGCATTTGGTAGGTCATTAACAGAGATCGGACAAAATGTACGTCATTGTTCGCAATAATATATGGACATGACTCCAAAGTTGATTGAATGAATAATTAAACGAATATTTTTTTTTTATTTGATTTCGAAGCTTTAATGTGACTATTTACAAAGATTTTCATAGTTACCGGTGTCAAATATAAGTAGATAATTTTCTGAAAATGATTAAATGATTAATTATTCAATCCAATTTGGAGTCATGTCCAAACTATTGCGAACAATGACGCACATTTGTCCGATTTCTGGTTATTAAAAAAAAAGGTAGGTTGTCTTTTCGGCTAGGCGGTAGAGCTACAGTTGATCTATCCAATATGTCATTCTGCAATCGTATATGTACAATAAGCGATAAGTCACGTGACCATAATATTGTATGGAAATGGTCACGTGACTTTTCGATCGAATTTGTCTTGTTGCACCTACCCTCGCCGCTCCTTCTGGTAATAGTACATTACGACTCTAGTGCGAAAAACATGAAATTCGAAACGAGTGGCGATGTTTTAAAACACGACTGAAGGGAGTGTTTTAAATCGACACGAGTTACGAATTTCCTTTTTGCACGTGTCTCGTACGACGTTTTTTAGTACAGATGGCCCTACGCAGTTTTGGACCTGACGTAAAATGACCCACTTCTCGCACTAGAGCCTAAAAAGGCACCGTTTGTACTAAAAAAGATATTTTAACGTAATTTTAATTTAAACGAAGTGAAATATGACAAGTTGCCGGTTATCACAGGATTCCTTTAATTCAGTCCAGGAGTAATGAGGGCCATTTTTAAAAACTTCCAGCGGAACATTTTTCTCCCGTCGCATTATCGAAGTTCGCACTAGAAGAGTGATAGCTATTGAAGTTGGCCGCACTTGTAGATAGTACGGTCGAGGAATTTAATTTCCTACCCATTTCGTACCTTGTCATAGTAGCTATAATATAACAGTCCTAGCAGCTTTCATATTGATTGTCACTGCGACAAGGTACGAAATGGGTAGGAAATTAAATTCGTCGACTGTACATCCTACTGGATTAAAAGAAAAAACGGCGAAGTACGAGTTAGACTCGTGTGAAAAAAGAATAGAGATTTTCTTTGAAATTTAAAAATATTTTTTTTAAGTACAGATGCCTTTTTTAGGTTCTAGTGCGAGAAGTGGCTCATTTTACATCAGGTCGAAAACTTCGGAGGGCCATCTGTACTAAAAAACGTCGTACGAGACACGTGCAAAAAGGAAATTCGTAACTTGTGTCGATTTAAAACACGACCGAATAAATTGTTTTAAAACATCGCCACTCGTTTCGAATTTCATGTTTTTCGCACTTGTGCCGTAATTCGAAATGTACTATTTTAGGTTTTTCTAGCTGTAAACAAACTATACGTAGAGAATTATTTTTTTGTAATTTTTCGGAGCCATGCCAAACGAGCCATGGAGCGTAGCATATTAGGTGTTAAATTGGTAGATCGAGTCCGAAACACCACGCTGCGCTCCAAGACCAAGATCCTTGATGTAGCTCGGAAAGCGGCCAAGCTAAAGTGGGACTGGGCTGGACACGTCTGCCGGATGCCTAATGAGTTGTGGGGCAAAATCACCACAAAGTGGGAGCCCAAAAACTCGAATCGAGCATCTGGTAGACCACGCCGGCGATGGCGGGATGAACTGGACTCCTTCTTGAAGGAATGGCCAAACACAGCGCTTGACCGGGACCAGTGGAGAGATTGGGGGGAGGCCTTTGCCCAGCAGTGGGACACGTCAGGCTCCAAATAATAATAATAATAATAATAAATGTCAAAATATCGCTGAAAGAACTAAGAAATGTATACGCGTAGCAAAGCACGCCAAGACAAAGCGTCTCCACCAATCGCACGCCCAAGACCTTCGTCCGCCTCATCGACATCAGTCTCCTCGCAATCTTCGTCGGGCGCTGATTACGCCACCGCGCCCGACATCAGCGGGTCGAGCAGCGACGAGCGCGGACCTACGCCGCCGCCGCCACGACCACCTGCGCGACGAGGACGGCCACCGCTGCCGGCACGCTTGGGGCCCGCGGGACATGCTGCCCCGCCCACGGCTCCCGCTGCCGGTGGTGTAGTGCGACGCATGACATGGTCTCAAGCTATGAATGAGAACGTCATGCGCGCCTACTACGGGGCTACAGAGGGAGGAACTAATCTATCCGCGTATCGTGTCCGGATGCTTCCTCTGTTTCAGGCCCTTGAACCAACCACTAATGTGACTGCGCAGCGACTATCGGATCAAGTGCGAGTCATCCAACGATCAAAGCGGCTGGATGACTCGACACTTGATCGGCTTCGCCTGGAGGCTATCCCTGTTCGCGCGACCCCTTCCTCGGCGCAGGACCCACCCGCCACGTCGCCGGACCCGGTGCCGGTACATGACTTGGCATCCGAGGCACTGCGGGTCGGTCCTGCTGCTGATGAGGACGATGCTGCGAACCTGAGTGTGAGTACTTCAGACAATGAGCAATTGAGGAGGACTCTGGAGGAAGTGATTATGCAGCATCGCTTCACACCCGACTCTAGGCCACGATTACCACGTTTGCCCATGAATAGGCGTAATCTAGCATTGATGGGAGCCCTAAACGCTTTACTGGAGCCGTATATACGATCCAGTAAAGATTTGGATGATACGCACTCGATCATGTACTGCGGGGCCATCGCAGCGTGCCGTGTTGCTCGAGTCAAGTTTCCGGACTCTGACCGTGCACCTAGGACCGCTGGGGGTGTCCCCGCATGGCAGGTGCGGATCGAGCGACGTGTCGACTCGTTTAGGACTCTCATTGCAAAGCTGATCTGCTTCAGGGGGGGCAACAACCGCCCCCGAGTAATGCGCTTTGTGAACCAGGCGTTCGCGGGAACGGGTATTGCACCCCGCGACTACATGGCCAACCTCACAGAGCGCATCGACTTTCTGAAGCAGAAGGTTTATGCATGGGCAAACCGTATACGCCGCTACAGAGAGCGTGTGAACCGATTCCAGCAGAATCGCCTTTTCCAGAGTGACCAAAGGAAGGTTTACCGAAAGTGGGAGGAAACCGACCACCGTGTGTCCGACGTGCGGTTGCCGGATGCTACTGCCATGAGTGATTTCTGGCGTAGTATCTGGTCAGCGCCCGTCGGACACACCGAGGGTGAATGGATGACCGTTGTCGAACGTGAATGCGAGACCATCGAACCTATGGGGGCAGTTACCATCAGCCCCGAAGACGTAAGTTGTGCTATCCGCACGACCCAGAACTGGAAAAGTCCTGGGCCGGATGGATTGCACAACTTCTGGCTAAAATGGTTTCGATGTTCGCACTCACGATTGGCAACGCAATTCCAACAAGCCCTCGAGCTCGGTTCCCTGCCACCTTCCTTAACAACTGGTGTAACCTTCCTGCTCTACAAGTCCGGTAGTACCACGGAAGCGAAGAACTACCGACCCATCACGTGCTTGCCCACACTGTACAAGCTCCTTACATCCATTTTGAGAGTAAAAATTAACACGCACATTGTTTCGAACAATGTTTTGGCTCCTGCTCAAAATGGATGTAGGGTTGGGTCCCGTGGTACTAAAGAGCTCCTCCTCATCGACATGACCATTTGCCAGCAAGTCCGGCGTAACAAAGGGGCCCTCTCCGCCGCTTGGATTGACTACAAGAAGGCCTATGATTCGGTGCCTCACTCATGGTTGGAAAGGGTCTTGGAGCTGTATAAAGTCAATGCAACTTTAAGATCCTTTCTCGGCGCTTGTATGAGGCAGTGGACCACAGTCCTTCGTCAACCAGGAGGCGGGGATGGCCCCTCTGGCCCGCAGGACTTTATAAGGATCGAGCGAGGAATATTCCAGGGTGACAGTCTGAGTCCCTTATGGTTCTGCCTAGCTCTGAATCCCCTCAGCACCCTGCTGAAGGATTCAGGACTAGGTTGCCGGCTTCGGAGAGAGGGTGAAGTCATTTCTCACCTTCTGTATATGGATGATCTCAAATTATTTGCGCCAAATAGCCAAGACTTGTTGGAACTACTGCGAACCACAGAAGTTTTCAGTAGTGCCATCAATATGGAATTTGGTGTCGATAAGTGTGCGGTTATGCATGTGCAGCGGGGGAAAGTAGTAAATTCAACAAATTTACAGCTTTCTGAGACAATGTCGTTCAGATCTATCTCGGAAGCAGAAACCTATAAATACCTTGGTATGTCACAGTCTTTGGGTATTGAAGATATGGGAATTAGACAGGCGGTGAAGGAGCGCTTTTTCAGCCGGCTCACAAAAGTACTTAACAGTCTTTTGTCAGGAGGCAACAAAGTGCGCGCCTTCAACGCCTGGGTAATACCCATACTCACATACTCCTTTGGCATACTAAGGTGGACTCAGACCGAGCTGGACGCTCTGGATCGAAGGGTCCGTACACTGCTTACCACACATCGAATGCTACACCCGCGCTCATCAGTTATGAGATTGTACATCCCGCGTAAATGTGGAGGCCGCGGCTTCTTAAATGCCAAAGACCTCCACAACCGCGAGGTGTACAATCTTAGAAACTATTTTTTTAACAATGAGTGCGGGATGCATCGTGATGTGGTGGCAGTAGACCGGAACCTCACGCCGCTCTCCTTGGCAAAAGAGAACTGGCGCAGACCTGTGGTACTAAGCACCGAGGACCGCAGGGCGGTATGGAAGAGCAAGGAGCTACACGGGCGGTTCTACAAGGCCCTCACGGGACCTGACGTAGATCTGCTCGCGTCGGTGAACTGGCTACGATTCGGGGACCTCTTCGGAGAAACCGAGGGTTTTGCCTGTGCAATTGCTGACGAGGTTATCATGACGAATAACTACCGGAAATATATCCTGAAGGACGGTACGGTCGACATTTGTCGGGCATGCCGCCGTCCCGGTGAGTCACTCAGGCATATTATTTCCGGTTGTTCTCAGATTGTTAACACCGAGTACTTGCACAGACACAACCTCGTAGCCAGGATTATACACCAGCAGCTTGCTCTTCAATACGGCCTTGTGGGCTTCGAAGTGCCGTACTATAAGTACACACCTGCGGCAGTTCTCGAAAATGGTCGTGCCACGCTCTATTGGGATCGATCTATCATCACGGACAGGACTATTGTAGCCAATAAGCCTGATATCGTGCTGATAGATCGATCGCAACGCCGGGCAATGCTCATCGACATCACGATCCCCCATGACGAGAACCTCGTGAAGGCCGAGAAGGACAAAGCCAGTAAGTACCTTGACTTGGCTCACGAGGTAACCGACATGTGGGAGGTTGATTCGGCGATCATTGTGCCGATAGTTGTTTCTGCGAATGGTCTCATAGCGAAGAGTCTCGATCAATACCTCAAGAGGCTCTCGCTAGGTGGTTGGATCAAGGGTCAGATACAGAAGGCGGTAATCCTGGACACGGCGCGCATAGTCCGGCGGTTCCTCTCCCTGTAGCCCTAACCACCGGCAGCTTGGGCCCGCCCCGTTGCCGGCGGCACCCTAGGTTAGGTTTTTTATAATGTGTTTACTTGTTTTGTATTGTTTTTGTATGTTTTATTGTATTTTATTTTTATAACCATATTATAAATCACCTAACCTAAGAGTAAGAATAAATAAAGGACATAATAATAATAATTTTTCGGAGAACATTATCATTCCCGCCAAAGAATGATAATGTTTCGCCTATTTTTGAAACTTCATTATCATTTCATCATCATCATCATCATATCAGCCGAAAGACGTCCACTGCTGAACATAGGCCTCCCCCAAAGATTGCCACAATGACCGGTCCTGCGCCACCCGCATCCAGCGGACTCCTGCGACCTTCACCAGGTCATCGGTCCACCTTGTGGGGGGCCTACCCACGCTACGCCTTCCGGTACGTGGCCGCCACTCAAGAACCTTCCCGCCCCAACGGCCATCGGTTCTACGCGCAATGTGCCCCGCCCACTGCCACTTCAGTTTAGCGATTCGGAGAGCTATTTCGGTTACTTTGGTTCTGCTGCGGATGGTCTCATTTTTAATCCGATCACGCAGAGAGACTCCTAGCATAGCCCTCTCCATTGCCCTTTGGGTGACTTTGAGCCTTCTTATGAGACCCATTGTAAGCGGCCACGTTTCAGTACCGTAAGTCATCACTGGCAACACACACTGATTAAAGACTTTCGTCTTCAAACACTGCGGAATATTGGACGAAAATATGTGTCGTAGCTTCCCGAACGCTGCCCAACCGAGTCGGATTCGACGATTGACCTCTTTCTCGAAGTTGGACCTACCTAACTGAATAGTTTGCCCTAGGTATATATATTCGTCTACAACTTCGAGTGTAAAGTCTCCGATTATTACGGGAGTTGGTGCTACATGGGAATTCGACATGATTTTCGTCTTATCCATGTTCATCCTAAGACCAACTCGCTCGGAGGCTTTACTGAGGTCAACGAGCATAGTACTTAAGTCCTCCAAGGTCTCAGCCAAGACTACTATATCGTCAGCGAATCGAAGGTGAGTGAGGTACTCGCCGTTTATGTTGATACCCAGCCTTCTCCAGTCCAGAGTCTTAAAGACATCCTCCAGTGCAGCGGTAAACAGCTTAGGGGAGATGACATCTCCTTGCCTAACTCCCCGCTGCAGCAGAATAGGCTTCGAACTCTGGTCTTGGAGTCGGACTGACATTGTGGCGCTCTCGTATAAACACTTCAACACCTCGATATAGCGGTAGTCGACTTGGCACCGTTGGAGAGACTGTTGTACTGCCCATGTTTCGATCGAATCGAAGGCTTTCTCGTAGTCCACAAACGCTAAACAGAGGGGCAGGTTATATTCTTCGGTCTTCTGTATAACCTGGCGAAGCGTATGGATGTGGTCTACGGTACTAAAGCCTCTTCGGAAACCGGCTTGTTCGGGAGGCTGGAAGTCATCAAGCCTGCGTGCAAGACGATTCGTAATGACTCTTGAAAACAGCTTATAGACATGGCTCAGAAGTGAGATGGGTCGGTAGTTCTTCAATAAAGCGTTGTCACCTTTTTTGAAGAACAGTACCACCACACCTCTGTTCCATGCCTTTGGCGTTCTCCCTTCCAGTAAGACGGAATTGAACAACTTCTGAAGGGCCGTAAGGATCGGTTTACCACCCGCCTTCAGAAGCTCAGCTGTAATTCCGTCCTCCCCAGGCGCCTTGTTATTTTTGAGCTGTTCAAGAGCCATTCTAATCTCGCACAGGCTGATGTCCGGGATGTCTTCTGTATAGTGTCGGGTCAGTCTAGCTCTGAGGTCTTCCGCTAGATCAACTTCGGGTCTGCTAGTTGACATGTACAGCTGTCCATAAAAACCCTCTATCTCACTCAGCAGCTCAGATCTGGATGTGACGATTCTACCATCCTCAGTCTTTAATTTGGCGAGCTGGCTTTGCCCAACAGACAGATCCCTTGCAAAAACTTTAGAGCCCTTGTTCCGCTCGATGGCTTCTTCTATACACTTGGTACGGAATTGGCGCATATCGCGTTTGAGGGACTTAGAGATCTGTCTGTTGAGCTGCCGGTATAAAGTCGCATCAACTGAGGATTGTAGAACCAGTTCACTCCTTTTTTCCATTAGCTTCTGAGTGGAGTCTGAGAGCTTTCTGGTCTTATTTGTCCGCTGGGCCTTAAAAAACTTAGACCCAGCGCTATGGACAGCTTCCACAAACCCGTCGTTGAATACGTCCACATCATCGCCTAGGCAATCGAAACGGTTTTGGAGTTCCAGCTGAAAGCTCTCGGGGTTTTGGAGATGGAGTGCAGGACGGAGCGTAGACTTCATCAGTCGCGAGCGTTCTAGCTTAGGACATATATTCAACGTGCCTCTTACCAGGCGGTGATCGCTACCGGTTTTAACCGTACTGATCACAGAAACATCGTTGAATATATGTCTCTTCGTCGACATGATGAAGTCGATCTCGTTTTTAGTTGCACCGTCGGGACTCATCCAAGTCCATTTTCTGTGCTCGCGTTTCTTAAAGAAGGAGTTCATCATGTAGAGTCCCTCCTTCTCCAAGAAACCAGCCAGCAAATGGCCCCGGTTGTTCCGACGTCCAACCCCAAATTGCCCCACCCTCAGTTCGTCACCATCTCTCTTGCCTAGTTTCGCGTTGAAGTCCCCCATAACAACGGTGAAGTAGGTTCTGGAGCTATGCATGGCTTTTGAGATATCATCATACATAGCCTCCACCTCGTCGTCGGAGTGTGTCGAAGTCGGCGCGTACACCTGTATGACCTTCAGCGAGTATCTCTCAGATACTCTGAGTATAAGGTACGCCACCCTAGCCGACACACTCTCGATCTTCACCACGTTGTTTACGAGGGACTTGTGGACGATGAACCCGACACCTCCCTGGGACTGTTGGTCGCCCTCCCGGAAATAGAGCAAGTTGCCGGACTTTAGGATTATCGTGTCCTCGCCCTCTCTTCGGACTTCTGACAATCCCACAATGTCCCAACGCAACTTGCTCAATCCTTCCTCCAGTTCCACTAACTTTTCGTCGGTCCGCAGTGTACGTGTGTTGTACGTTGCCAGGGCCAGAGGTCGTCGGTGGTGGTAGCCGGATCTTTGCCGGAGATTCTTAGCACCCCTGACCCCGCTAGCACCCTGGCCGCTACCATAACCAGGGCACCGGGGGTCGCCGGAACCTCGGGGCCGCGGCCTTTTTTGTCCTATCATTTTGGGGGGTATTTGCCATAATCGCCACGCTTGGCATGCGGGTTGGCGATCGCAGTGTCTCCACCGCACTTTAGGGATGCTGCTGCCCATCCCCCGGTGGTCTTGGTCGTAGTTTTCAGACATACCCGGGTCAAGTGTATGATCAGTTACACTTTAGTCCCTTAGTCGACTCCTACGACACCCACGGGAAGAGTTGGGGTGGTGACAAATGTATTCTTACTGCCGTCACCACACGGCAACGTCACGGCAACGTCATTATCATTTATCTAACAATAATAAAAAAAAATTAAAATCTTCACACTTTGCCCTTTCATTTCACATTTTTTTTAATTTCTATTTTACTCGTAGTAGTACCCATTGTAAACTATAAAAAAATATCTACCTCCGGTTCTAACACCCAAGAAGACATTTTATAAGTTTGTCCTGGAAGGAACTCGGCGGGACTTGTTTTTCAAATAATACAATAACTAAGATCATCCGTCACTAACCTACGTTTAAAGGGTCAATCATACGACATTTGATACGTACTCTCTAAGTAATATTCGATCTTTGCTTCTAAACTTTGCTATACAACAAAGCAACCCACTTTAACCCAGGTCAGCCTCCGTAGCCTAGTCGGTAGTGACCCTGCCTACGAAGCTGGGGGTTCCGGGTTTGAATCCCGGCAAGGGCATTATTTGTGTATTTATTTATCACAAATATTTGTTCCTTGGTCATGGCTGTCTATGTATTTAAGTATCTATATGTATCTATCTCTCGCCTGGTACCCACATCACAAGCCTTAATTGAGCTTACCGTGGGACTAGGTCGATTTGTGTAAAGATGTCCAAAAATATTTATTTGTTTATTATTATTGGCATAAGGTAAAAAAATGTTTACATGTTTATGCCCTTGACTGGAATGCACGTTTTACTCACCCCCGTGGGGTTCACGCTTGGCACTTTGATGGATAGCTGGCGGGGTGTCAATAGGCGAACTAAATTGATAGAGCACGTATGATGCACATAAGCTAATTATGTGTTACGTGTGCAGCCGTGGGGGAACTTAACCCTATCGGTCACGTTTTCGGAACTACAGTATAGTGTAGGTACATATCATCAGCCTATATTAGTCCACTGCTTGACAAAGGCTGCTCCTTAGCCTATGTGCATGATGCGTCCATATTAAATAATAAATAAATCTCTTGGGACATCTTACACAAATCGACCTAGTCTCACGGTAAGCTCAATTAAGGCTTGTGCATATAAATCACTTGAGGTTAGGACCTCGCGATTTTTTCTTGGACCCTCTCCCCCTCTATAGGTAGGGGGGAGGGGGTCCAAGAAAAAATCACAAAAGATCACGTTAGGGGAGGGGGGGGTTTACAAGGAGACCTCAAGTGTATTTTTCTACGATGACCAAACTAAGAAATATTGCGAAAAAACAGCCACTACTAAGGAACAAACATTTGTGATAAATAATTACACAAAGAATGCCCTCGCCGGGATTCGAACCCGGAACCTCCAGCTTCGTAGGCAGGGTCACTACCAACTAGGCTACGGAGACTGACAAAGCTTATATTATAAGGTATATTCCCATAGTCACCAACCAAGCGACTTGGAGATCGCAGTAGTGTGTCCACTATGATGATGCTGCTGCCCATTATCAATCTTGGATATATAAATTGTCACACTTCAATCCCTTAACCGACTCTTACGAAGAGTTGGGGTGGTGACAAATGTATTCTTACTACCGTCAACACACAGCTAAGCAACAGTGTGCTTATCAAGAGCTGCCGCCGCATTTTTAACGGGCACTTGCTTTCTATCCATCCCTCTCGTACTCGTGTATTGGTGCGAGCGAACTGGGTAGAAAGTAAGTTCGCGTTAATAAAGCGGCGGCAGCTCATGGTAAGCGCACTGATCAAAATAATGGTCGTCATCATCATCATCATATTCAGCCGTTATTCGCCCACTGCTGAGCATAGGCCTCTCTTCTTGTACGCCACTGGTCCCGGTCCTGAGCTAACCTCATCCAAAAGTGACCCGTATTCTTCCGAATATCGTCCACCCATCGAGCGGTCGGACGCCCTGCGCTTCTCCCGTCTGAAAGCGGCCACCAATCCGTTAACACTTTGGTCCACCTGCCATCACGCTGCCTGGCAATGTGTCTTGCCCAATTCCACTTCAGTTTCGTAATAACGTCGAAAGAATGGTAGTAAACGTAAAACTATTATTATACAAATCAAATTTCTAAGCAATTCGTGAGATTGGTAATCAAAAATTGACATCGATTTCCAGCAAGGGAAAAAAAACAATCGTAGATTCCATTCCATTTATTGTCTATAATAAATAAATTTATATATTTAAAAACGCGACCACCTTAAGAAATATTGGAGTGAAATGTTAATGTACTAAACATCTTAAATCTTATTTTACGGAAATGAATGATTATGAAATCATTATTTTTGGTCCGGTAGAAGTTTGATTGGTTTTCCTTAGTTGACAAAATATACTTGTTTCTGTATTTTAGTCTGAATGTTATATTGATACGTTTGCTATTCACTAAACACTACGCATATTGTGTATGTAAATGCGTTTAATGATGGTGTCTGAAATTATGGCGTTACATTGTTGGTCAGGTTACCCTTTTGCCGTTATGAATCCAACCGTATCAAATTTAATTGCAAATTATTATGCAAATAAAATTCGACTACTGAATGTCTATGTATCATCAGCTAACAACATAGTCTACCACTTTTAGACTCTATTCCGTTGTAATAAAGTCGAACAGTAAAGCACATAAATAACATTTGGTTTACTGACTTTCAACCGTTTCACCAAAAACAATAGGCTGAGTTCATAATGCTCCAGTTTCAACTATACGTAACGTGTTATAAGACTAGTTAATTAAATCGTGCTCACTAACGAAAACTAGAACACCTTACCCAACTTGTAGTACAAAAAGGACGTAACTAACACATATTTCATAGAATTATGCGCCCTTTTGTGAAAAGCGGGTTCACGAATCCTAATTAACTAGCGAGAACATTACCTTTTGAAATTCATTTCGTGTCTAACAAGTCCGGCGGAGTTACCTAAGATTAAAACAATCTTAGATACGGCTTGTATCTACTCATTTGCTTTTGGTAACTGTGGTTACCAGCTGTCACTCTTATTTTACATAGGAATAAAGCTCAACCAAATTTCAAAGCAAATGAGTAGGCATAAAACATTTTTTTCGGATACATCGGTACCTCACCTACACATATAGTGGGAATGTATTTTTATTTACTGAATATAATAAAAGAAAATATATAGTATGGGGTATCGTATGACCACGTCGAACCACGATCGACGTGTGACTTTCGAATTTACAAGACAAGTATAGTAGTATAGAATTTTTTCGTGGTTCGCAGTATTATTAGACGTGGTCGTGAGTTAGATCCCCGGCTCGTACCAATGAGTTTATCAAAAACTTATGTACGAAATATTATTTAATATTCACAAGTGCTTTACGGTGAAGGAAAATATCGTGAGGAAACCTGCATACACATGCGAAGAAATTCAAGGGTGTATGTGAAGTACCCAACAAGTACCGGGCCAGCTTTGGGACTACGCAAAATAGGCACGTATGATGTCGAGTTGCGGAAAAAATGGCCAGAAAAACAGAAAAAAATGTATTATTAGACGGTTAAAAATTGTTTTTTTTTACTAGGTTGCAGTACCTACATTAAGGTAGCTTATTTTTAGAGAGCCCTTTCGGAAATAAATTCAAAAGCCTTTGATAGCAATAATTTGGGTAATTTTAGGTAATTCTTATTTAGTTTGATAGGAGTGTCACGACCATATTTGAAAGTAAGGATTTCCTGGAAGTCCAACATTTTGATACTTATTTGTGAAGTAGCGCCAGCCTCGAGCTTTCTGTTCATAATATAAAAAAAAACATAGAAAATAAAGCTTATGTAACGTTAACTTTTTGTACATGGCTGTGACAAGTCACAAATCTATATGAGAAATACCCATTTACCGATTGTAAATTACACCACATACTAGTACTATATTATTTAATTAATTACATACTTAAGTATACCTCATTATTTTATATCTAAACAAAAAAGCTATCATTTTACATTAGGTACGAGACACATAATAAAAGGCTTTAAAAAATACTAACCTAATTACAATATAACGAATCTAAATTCATTTCAATCTAATCCGACCTACATTTTATTTTCATACTAGGGGTGGCACTATACTTAATCCGTATCATCTGCTACCCGGGTAATTATTTAAAAGGGAGCAGAATGAACCGCACTAAGCCCTAGCGCGTGTTCAACCCTAATTGTTGCGTCCGATAACCAATAACTTCGATGGGGCGACCCTAATTTGGGATATTTGTCGCGAATTTTCCTAGACATTGGGGTTGTACATGAATTGTCATTCAAGTAATAATGTAAGGGTAAAATTAAAATTGTTCGTTAGTTGGGCTATTTTGTTTAAAGCTGCCCTCAAAAACAAAGACATCGAGTAACATTGCATACCAAAAAACAGTAGAATTAAGTACCTCGGACCGCTGAAATAGCTACTTAGGAATTGCTTGAATCAAGTGTCTGAAGAAAAACGTTACTACCAAATCCAGTATGTATTGATTCGGAAAATGAAGGCATGTGAGATGTACGAGCTTGCCTTTCTACCATACGCCTTCATTTTCCGAACAGTACTGCTACTGCGAACATCGCTCGTTAAATTCAGAGATTTGTCTCTGTCACTCTAAGGAAGGCATCATTAGACTGACAGAGAGAAAACCCCGTTTGCGTACGTTGGTTTCACCGTAGCTGGCTAGACTCTAATAAACGATAAGCAGTCACGACATTGGAATTTGCAATAACAAAAGCTCACGACTTTTAATGCAAATTGAAGTTCGTAATTTGGCATTTGTGTTTTGAAATAAAAAGTTCAAGGGTACTTTATGTTATTCTAAATAGGTCAGTAGTACTCGTATTACTAGTTCAGATTGTTGAGATACTTAGTACCTAATTGAATCTTTCATAATAAACTTCTAGTATGAGACCAACGCCAGAGTCACGAACAAAAAATCACTTTCCCATTTTATATAAAACTAGCGACCCGCCCCTTCTTCGCACGGGTACTATACCTACATAAAAACCTTCCTCTTGAATTACTCTATCTTGAATACCTATTAAGTAAAAAATCTCATCAAAATCCGTTGCGTAGTTTTAAAGATTTAAGCGTACAAAGGGACATAGGGACAGAAAAAGCGACTTTATTTTGTACTATGTAGTGATAAAAATAAAAAAATAAATCTACAAGGTACAAAAATTAATCTAATTAACCTAACCTATATCTAAAATTGGCTCTTGTTGATTATATTATACCGAGGATACTGGCGGTATTTCCTCGCTGTATCGCAACGCTAATGCGTTGTGCGTGGAAGTCGCCAGCTTTTCGGTCTTTGCACCTTTCCCATACAAAATGTCGAGATGACTTGACGAAAATGTATGAAAAAGCCTTTTATTTTTCGCGATTTCGGAATCGGTCCCATACTAAAAGTTGCTCAGTATTACTGTGTGCGATGTTATTATTGATTCTAGAAACACCGTGTATAGTTAACGTTCTTCATTGTAAGACGACCTTAACTTAAATAGGGATTTTTTTTTTTCAATTTAGGTGTGACCTTTAAACCAAGACATTTACTTGACTGTGCACTGGTGCACTATTGTGAAGAACATGGGTGGTTCCCCCATTATTATAAATTACATACAGCGTAGGGAGTGTCATTGTTATGTTCATTTCTCAAAACATAACCCTCACTAGTTGATAACCCTGTAGTTATAAAATTACCAGTATTTTAACCGAATTAAAACTATCCTGAGAGTTATATAGATCCGGATTTTTGACATTTTGTCGTCACGTCTAGACCGTCTTACGCACAGGTCCTACGTTCTTTTGATAGAAAAATCATCATAATCATTATTTCACCAATAAGATGTCCACTGCTGAACATTGGCCTCCCCTTCGGACCTCCACATGCACTGGTTGGAAGCGACTTACATCCAGCGTCTCCCGGCGATCTTCATAAGATCGGCTGTCCATCTTTTTTTTTTATACCACGTCGGTGGCAAACAAGCATACGGCCCGCCTGATGGAAAGCAGTCACCGTAGCCTATGGGCGCCTGCAAACCCAGGGGTGTCACATGCGACCCCAACTACTCCCAATAAGAACTTGTACACTCCTCTTTTGAAGAACCCCATACTGTAGTCCAACGGGAAAACCTCGGCTCCCTGCCAAGGTTTTCCCGTTGGACTACAGTATGGGGTCTCAATCCACAAGTTCCTCTCCATCCACAAGTTCAAGGAAGTTCCTCTGAAACCGCACGGTGCGCGACCATTTAGGTTGCAAGGTGTGAGGATGAGCGCCCAGTCGGTGGCGAGCGGTGCGATGATGAAAAGTGGACGTTGGCATCATGTCGAACAGTTCTTCAGTTCTTGTGGGTGGACGTCCTACACTGCGCTTGCCAAATCGCAGTCTCCACTCAAGCAGTCGGCCCCATCGGCCATCTGCTCTGCGTGCAATGTGGCTGCCAATTGCCACTCCAGCTTGGTAATCCGGATAGAAAATCACATCATCAGCTTATGATAGTCCATTGCTGGATGTAGGCCTCTCCTATTGACTATGCGTGTTAGGAGGTAAATGCCCATAATCGCCACGCTAAAAAAATATTTGTCAATAATACTGCATGTCAATATACTGGGTATTAATTTGACTGTGGCGGAATGTATTAAACTGCATCGATTGACTGCACCCTGCGGCTTCATGACATATAGTGGCGGAACATGTTTTATTTAAACGATGTTTTCTTTTGGGATTACTTTTTTGGACCACTTCATCAATGTCACATTGTTGACTATAGTGACGCTAAAATGATAATAGCCGAAAAGTGACAAAATTGTATTACCTACACTGTTACTTAGCAGAAAACAAAAAAGTGTAAAAAAGCCTAACAATTAACTTGTATTATTTCATAATCACGAACTTTTAGAACACTATCTGGGTTTTATCATCATCATCATATCAGCCGAAAGACGTCCACTGCTGAACATAGGCCTCCCCCAAAGATTGCCACAATGACCGGTCCTGCGCCACTGGGCTTTATGCCTGACTTAAAAAAAATCCTTGAGTGCTCCTATAGTTTTAGTTAAAATGATTGAAATTTATCAATATTCACGTAAAAATACATCTGCCAACGTGTTTCACGATAATTTTAAATAAAAATGTATATGAACTCAAGGTTTAAGCTGGTAATAAAACCAAGATTGTGTTCTAATCGTGCGTGATTATAGAATAATGCAAGTTTTTATGTTTTTTTTACATTTTCTTCATATTCTACAGACGATTTGTATACCTAAAATACCCTATTAATTTTAATGAGTGTCTAAATGCAACACCACAGATGTTCGGATATGAGGATGTTACACAACATACCCTATTGTTGTCAATGCACGCATTACTGACAAAAGACCACACGAACAACCCCAAAATGACTTATATTCCTTTCAGAGATACTCGAAAAAGGGTACACTATCCAAACCGTTAAGGTTAAAATTAAAAATAATAGTCGGGTAACAGTCGTTTAAGCTGATACCACACTATAGGTAAAAAACTTCAACAGTGTTATTCACTAAGGAAACCGCCTTGCCATCAGCGCTGTGTCAGCGCTGCGGCAGCGTCGAGCCTAAAAACGGTATTCACTAATGCACTTTAAACGTCACTAGCGCTCGGCGACGAATGCGGCGTGAGCTGGAACTACACTGCGTCGAAAGTTACCGCCTACAGTTCGACGACGAGCTGCTCTACGTTAGTGAATACCGTTTTTCGCAGCGCTGTGCTCTAGGTCGAAGTGAAGGCTGTCTCGTCGTCGAGCTCGTTGACGAACGCAGCGTCGAATGTGTGAATAAGAGAATAGCATAGCAGTTACTACGCTTATGATGTTACAGCGTCGTCTAAATACCTGGCTACGACATTGGTCTAAGGCGACCAGCAGCGAGCGAATCGTATAGTTTTCCGCTAAGCCGGTCGCCTTAGACCAATGTGGCCAGCCCTTAATCGTTTGTCGTCTTTGCCGTCACGTTCTAACACGTGTACAAGTGCGAAAGTGATGCGTAGCACGATAAATGGATAAAACGGGACCATCTTAAGCCACCAGGCCCCTATTTCACCAAGTTGACAGATGCGATAATTGGATTATATCACTAATATTACTGAATTAACCGACCTCCATAGGCTATGGCTACCGCTTACTATGGGACGGTCCATGTCCTAGCTTATCATGAACATTATATTAAATTTTAAGTGATAACGTTATTACTTAAAGTCCATTCATCCTTAGTTGTCTTATCCAGTAAACAACTTTCTAACCTAAAAGTGCACGTTTTCTGTTGTAAACTGCTGTTTCCTTGATTAAAAATTAAGCAATTTACTAATCACTGCTTACGGACTGCCCAAATACGGACTCAGGTATTTTGGTAAGTATAGGCAAATATGGCAGTTAACAACAGAAAACGTGTACTTTCAGGTTAGAAAGTTGTTTACTAGATAAGACAACTAAGGATGAATGGACCGTAGGTAATAAATTGCATAGTGCTGTCCTGCTTGCACGCCTTGCAGATTCGTATTCATGTTACTTCACCCTTACAATTTACCCCTCGCATCAAAAAGTTTCATAAAAAAATACATTATAATAAGGAAGGCGGTAAAAAGACCAATTCGATCCGCTAACGAGTATAAATTATCATATTGTCGTATTTTCACCTTTAATGGCCGGTAATTTAACCATCAATGGAATAAATTAATATTGATGATTGTTGAATTTTGGTCACCCTTACTTAAAGGTGCGATATCATGTCATCACATTATTGAACCTTAGTATATGTACAGTCGACGTCAAAGATATGATTACGGTTTACGTGCCAAAAATATATTTACATGACCTTAATGTCGAGGTGATAGAGTCGTGTAAAGATATTTTTGGCACTAAAAACGTAATTATATCTTTGACGTCGACTGTACATATACTAATGTAATACCATCTTTTAATGGGCGGATCTTTATTATGTTGTCGTTTTTTTTTTAATTTTCCAAATTTTGACTCGTTTAACCAGTTTTTCGATCCTGATTGAAATAAAGTGTCAACTCAGTGTATGTAACTCAATGGATGACAAAAAATTTTTGGAATTTTCGGGACACTTTTTTCTACTAAAATGAGGATCAAAATAGCTCGCGATTCTGAGTAAGAAAAAGTAAAAAAATCCAAATCTGGAAAATTAAAAAAATCGACAACAATATAAAAATCCGCCCTAATATTTATAATAAAGTATTAGATGATTAATACTAATCCTAAACCACACGGCCACTCGGTCTTACATTTATTTTCTTATGAACAGTCGGTGCGGCTACGGTGCTCAAAAAAATCCAAACGTGCACTCTAAAGGTGGACTCAGACCAAGCGGCGAGCTCATTCTATCCCCCACTCTACGAAATCAACGAATTTCGACGAATCACGTTTTGTGTAACGAACGAATTTCATAGAGTGAGGATAGAATGAGCATTCGCTCGCTCGGTCTCAGATATTTATTAGCACTCTGCTGGCCGCTCCGATATATCTAACGGCGACTGAACATTGCTTGAAATACTACATTCACATCATCAGCTTATCATAGTCCGCTGCTGGACATAGACCTCTCCTATTAACTATGCGTATAGACGCATTAGGAGGTAAATGCCCATAATCGCCACGCTGGGCAAGCGGATTCGCGATCGCAACAATGTGTCCACTATGATGACGCTGCTGCCCACCATCAATCTTGTATAATGGTCAGTGACACTTCAATCCCTTAGTCGACTCTTACGACCCACAAGAGGAGTAGGGGTGGTGACAAATGTATTCTTACTGCCGTCACCACACGGCTAAATACTACATTGTTTATTTAGAATTCGGGAGTTAAAATAATAAAAAGATTAATTTTGAGACATTTATTTTTTATAAAAATGTGCATCAGTAATCTTTACTGATATCCGTCAAGCCGACATACAGACATTCATACAGACAGACATTTCAGGCGTATAACGTTTTCAAGCTTCGACATTATAATTAATTAATAATAAGTAGATAATTCGGTTTTTTATGAACCTGTGTAAAAAAGTTATTAATTTCAACATGGGTTTGTTCATGTGAAATCCACTCAGAATAACGAGTTCGTTCGATCCTTAAATAGGAAGGCAAACGAACCTTAAACGCAAAACTCAATAGTTTGAATCCAATCAAATCCAATTTAAAAATCTCATAATTATAATAAAATGTATTTTCTCTTTCTTATATGAAATAAGTAAAAAAAAAGTTTAAAAAAAATTTACTTATAAGTAAAATAAGTTGAATAACCTTCAACTTATTTTACTTATTTCATATATGAAAGAGAAAATACATTTTATTATAATTATGAGATTTTAAAATTGGATTTGATTGGATTTATTCAACTTATTTTGCTTAAAGGTAAAATAAGTTGAATAACCTTCAACTTATTTTACTTATTTCATATATGAAAGAGAAAAAACATTTTATTATAATTATGAGATTTTAAAATTGGATTTGATTGGATTCAAACTATTGAGTTTTGCGTTTAAGGTTCGTTTGCGTTCCTATTTAAGGATGGAAGGAGAACTCGTTATTCTGAGTGGATTTCACATCAAACTCATTTAAAATCATTTTAATTGTGAATTATAAAATGACAATACTGATGTGTCTTTATCGAATGAATCTAGCATTTGAAACCATTTTATAAATCCATTTTTTCAACAGTAAATTCATTTTACAGTGGTATGATCGTGATTTTACAGTATTATACTTTATTGTTCGTTACATCGCGACTTGTTCAATCTCGCTTCTTTGTGAATGCATTGTTTATAAGATAATATAATAATATGACTAATGATAATGAAAGCTTACTTAGAAGTAGCTATAAGCAAGAATATGCACATTTTTTGTGGAATGTCTCTTTAAAAGGGTTTATTTTCACCTCGTCAATAGAGAATATTATTTAATATTTTCTTCGGTTACCGCGAGGATTACACATGAAATAAAACTGTGAAAACGGATAAACTGGCATATATTAACTAATTTTAACTTCGGAACGAAGAACGGAATGAAGTTAAAATTAGTTAATATACGCGAGTTTATCTGTTTTCATCGTTTTATTTCAAGAGAATATTTATCTTTTGAAAACATAAAATAATGTTGACGGAGAGGAAATAAGCCCTTTGGAAAAGACAGTCCTCAGTTTAGATAGCTAATCGCAACTGGCAACATTAAAAATTGTTCAGTATCTTCTGACAAAAAGAATAGAAATTATAAAATTACAATTCTGTAGTGTCGTTTTTTTCACATTAATCTAGAATTTGAAAGGGAATTGTCATTTTATAAATCCTTTTGTTTTTTGACAGAGAGTAAATGACATTTTACGGTGGTATGATTGTGATTTTACTGTTTTCATTATACGTACTGTTTTCATTACGTTTTCGTTACACCACGACTCGTTTTCTACTCGCGTTCCTTTGTGAATGCATTGTTTATAAAATTAAACACAGCATGACTAATAATAGCTTACTTAGAAGTATAAGCAAGTAATTTTCATAATACTTGGGGTCACTTATTATAAATTTTATGTTTTTCTTTTGTATATTCTTTAAGAAGAATTTACTATCATGGTGACCCCAATAAATGATCTAATCCTAGCAAAATAAAACAATTAGAGATTATAACCTACAAAATATTTACAGAACTTAGAATTTATTTATTTACAAGCCTAACCTAAATAATAGCGGATATATCTTCGTTAAGCTAAAACGTTATTCTGTTAGAGGTATCTTCTTGCCTGCTGTACCAATAATTATGAGACTCATTGGTTTAGCGGTATTTGATCATATTTCAATGTTTTGCTTGCGGTACATATTGGTCATAGCAAAGCACTAAAGGTATAAAAATTGAATAAATATTAAAGTTTACGAGTAGAGAGTCGTATATAACTGATAAATAATTAATCCTAATAGTAAATATAGATTATATAATTAAATAGGTACTTTTATCCGTGATGTTATAAAAATGGAAAGTTAGAAAGCCTTTGTAATGTGTTATCAGAATCCCTAATAATTGTGTATATACACTTAAATATAAAAATACCCTCATTATAAAGGACATAGTCTAGAAGGCACGTTTTGTACCTCAACGAACGGCTATTACCTATAGTGTAAAAAGATCGAAATGATTATTCTAATACTTGTGAAATTTGCTTTAGTTTCGGTGGATACAGAGTATAAAATGCGAAATGTAAGCGATATGATAAGTAATAAATTAATTATATCTAAGGACATAGTAAAGCTGCTTACATATGTACTTAATAATAAAGTAACAAATTCGTTTTGGCAGTCACAAAATACTGGTCGCACTCATCACATGTACACAAGCTTTGTTCTCATAGATAATATAAGGACAGTTTTTGGAACCGTACACACTAACCCCCTTATCCATAAATATCTCCTAACACCAATCCAATAAGTATTATTTGTTTCTTTCCGTCTCATTGATATTTCTATATAAGACGGAAAGGTCCAAACAAAACTTATCGATGCTTATGAATAAGAGGGTAAAATTTTTAATAATGCGTCATACTTCATCCAGTTACAATAGACACACATTCAAAAAATGTCTGATTTTACACCAGAATATTTCTCACATGGCTATCAAAATAGAAAATGTTGCGAACAAAGTCTTAAATCATTTTTATAAAACAGTCTCAATGTTTGCCATTATGAGGAATGAAAAAATGCAATAATCAGACCAAAAAATTACAATGCAACTGCAGTCTTGAGGGATTGATCGAAATTTTCGAAATAGTTAATTTTTGATAACCTTTACAACAATTGTCGCTTGGGCCCAAAAGGAAAATAAGATACGTGATTTGCTACTAAAATTATCAATATGACTTCTAAATGTGATATTGTTAGTAAAAACACAGTCATCGACGAAGTTCATAATTTTGGACCATCCATACTAAGTTTTAATTTGAAAGATAATTTGCAAAATGCAAATGTACAAAACTTTTTAATTCCTAATGGAACAGTAGAAACATTAAAACTTTACATGAATGAATCTAGATGTGTACAGTCCCGCATTTGCGTACATTATACTGAGCTTTATATTGTAAAAGTACACGAGACGTTTCCAGTACCAAGAACGACATAAGTTTCTGAATAAAACTTAAATAAGCACTAGCGCTAAAAGATGAAATCTCTTCCCATCTCCAATATAAGAATACAGAGTAATTCAATTTAACTGCAAAGAGTACTATTTTAACGATATAGCATTCCTAAAGCCAAATGGGTCGTTCTTGGCACAAAACAATTTCCAATTTCAAATTCAGATTTATTATACTGCAGAATTCTTTCCAATGATGGCGCCCCCACTGGTCGCATAGACTCGGCGGCCATCAAACTCTATAGACGAATTCCTTTTCAGCGCATCTTCGGTAGTGTCTTTAAGGGGTTCCTTTTCATCTCTGTAAAAAGATAGATTGTTCATTTAACTTTTAGTAACTGCAATATATGGCATTTCATTTGCTAGATTTAATTACATTTTGCTAGACACCATCACTGCTAAATACCATAGCTGTGCAGAAAATGACCAGAGGACATTTTTTTTCTTCAATACATAAAAAGACCAAATTTATATGTTAAAGCTTCAGGCCTTTGACTCTGGTCTTTGGTTCTTTTCGGATATTTTATATTACATTGCAGACATTATGGCATTTCATTTGCTAGATTTAATTACAGTTTGCTAGACACCATCACTGCTAAATACCATAGCTGTGCAGAAAATGACCAGAGGACATTTTTTTTCAATGCATAAAAAGATCAAACTTATATGTTAAAGCTTCAGGCCTTTGACTCTGGTCTTTGGTTCTTTTCGGATATTTTATATTGCATTGCAAACCTGCCTACTTACTGCAGATCGACGTCAGTGTGGCAAAACCATAAATCAGACCGTAAAAAAAATTAGTTGGTCGCTTCCTGCAAAACTGTGCTGCCAATAGTGTGGATATCCACTTAGGTACTCTTTGTCATATTTTTGCTATTAATAACTAACGTGAGACTCAAACATATTTTATGAAACGGGTTACTCACGTAATGTATGTACACGTCGGGCTTTGGTCGCGGGTACTCCATGATGAGGATCCTCTAAATAGATCGAAATATGTCGAGCAATTATCGACTTAAATTACGTGAGTAACCCATTTGATAAATATTTAAATGTATTTTTACTTGTGAAATTACTAAAAGCTTAGTAAATTAAATCACCATACAACTTGCACTACGTATGTACCTATCATTAAATAAATATATTGTGATAGTATATACCTACAAAATGAAATCCTGTATACCCTTTAACAAGGTTTATGCCTCAGTGATTATTCTAAGGATATCTGAAGCGTGCGTGTGTTGTGTATATAAATATTACGTAATATAACATGTGTATAAACAATTTGAATAGGTATTTAGGTAAGTGATTTTGAAATTCTTACCTAACTAAAGGTAGGTCGTAAGTACGATGGAACGTGTATATCACATTTACTTAAGAAACTATACACCTCTCCTCGTCCTGCCCATCATACTCAGTTTGAGCTAGTGAAATTTAAAGTAAATGAATTTGACAATGATGAACCAATTGAAAATAAATACGCTTTTCCTTTGATTTACATTTTACATAAAACAAAAGTATTTTGAGTAGAACCGCGACCTTAACAGGGTTTTTATTCATAATTTGACAAAAATCGAATATGGGCTTAGGGCTCACAAGGGGCAGGGCGAGGCTATAGTTTTTCAATATGAACACCGGTCAGTTCTTTGACTATTTAGTAACTATTTTATCCTTTGGCATACGAGGTGGGTTATTACAGACCCCAAATGTTATTATGATATTACTACTGAGGGTACTAGTAATACTAAAGTAATTATTTAATTATTTAGTTTTTTTACCAAATTTACTTTTATTTGTACATCTATACGAGCAAACGTATATTTTTACGATTTACGAAACACCATTTGGGTCTTATCAGTGACAGCGTAAGCAAAATAACGTACATCATTAGGAACCTTCCAAAAGGGCTTTTGAGGATTAACAAGGGTTGGATTATCAAAGCACAAAAACGACAGCAAGCGCAAAATATTACAAGGCTAGTTACAAATTAAGCTAATTACAAGAGGCCGAAGTTTTCGTGACAAAACAAAAATAGCAATTTAGCTACTATTTGGAACTTTATTTATCGATGTCGATGTCTTTATTGACGATGATCTACCGGAGATAACTGTTGATATATAACAATAGGTAGAATGTAAATACAATCGAAGATATAAAATCAGACAACTATTTATAAAAAAAAACTGGAAAAAGGTAATTAATTAAGTCAAGTTTGCATAAAATATGTATTTATTCTAAATGTATATTTACAAAAAATGCAATTTATTACATACTACCCAACTACCCTTCAAATTGCCGACGGGTAGTAATCATACAATTTTGTCATTCTCTGGGAGTAGAAGTTTTCGTTTGCCAGTAGTAAATAAGTCCATGATAAAAAAAAAATTCGTTATTGTTGACAATTTATGAACTATGATTTTCACCAGTTATCATTTCACCAGACACAAATAAATTTAAAGAAATCGATATCGACATCGATAAAAAATACGTCCTAATACCAGCTAGATAGCGACACGACAGTTTTGTTTTTCTTTGAAAAATCCGGGGTTTTGCTAATTACACAGGAGAAAAACGATGTTTAATCTGACATAATATAATTGTCTTTTTACATTTCATGAAATTTCATCTTATCGTTTTTCTCCCCAAGTTTTTAAATAAATGCTATATTGTGGAATAAATCCTGTGAACTGTTTTCATATTACTAGGAAAGTTTTCTTACACTGGCGTGGTCGGGACATAGCTACGGTGGCCGGAAGGCAGCGTGGGGGAGAGACAATTATTATTAGTTTCCAGTGCAATATTTAACAAGGTGCATTATAAATTTATAACTTAATATGTAGAAAGAAAAACAAACCAAACTTGAAATAAGAATGAAAGGTGAACGGTCGTAAGAGATGTTCCAGGCAACTGGCACAACGAACGAAATTCCAAGATTCAGGCAAGATAATTTAATTTTCAATCTTGATACTCGTATAAATCCTTCATCTAAAACAAGACTCATTTACACAGAACTCTAATTACAGAACATAATTAAATGAAGCAGAATATTTACGCAATTTAAAACCAAATCTAAATCCAGTACTGTATTTACACGAGGCTTCAGCAAGCTTTGATCAATATTTACAAGGGCCGTGTGCTAATAATAGATTATTAGCTGGCCGAGGCATCCGCACAAACAAAGCATGCAGCCAAACTAAAGCCTTACGTCGGAGTCGGTATGAGCTTGACGGGCGGCGGCAAGGGCGCGGGGGAGGGCGGCGCGCGCGGCTTCGTGCTGCAATAAGGGAGCGGGAAACGCCAACCGTACAGACTAGCGGGCAGAAACATCTCTCATCGACACTAACACTTAGGAAGGAACTAAGGAATCACGTGAACACAAAAACGAAAACATGATTGTTATCGATGGACAGTGCTGTCAATGAACTTTAAATATTAAACGAAATATAACAACGTAAAATAGACTAGTAAACTCATAGTACCTTCCCAATTTGGCTTCATCGTCCTTGTGCTTCTTGCCGCGTTTACCACAGAGAGTGGCAATGACACCCTGGCGCCTGAAGCAGAGTAAGAGAAGATCCACAATGAGAAGGCAGATGAAGACTCCGGCTAACGCCAGACCGATGATAGCTCCGCTTGATAACAGTTGAGAAGGTGCATATCCGGAGAAGGGTACACCTGTAAGTTTACAACAGTTATAAAGATCTGAAGACAAATTAAGTCTTATTCAGGAAGAGCAGTGGACTCAAAAGTTAAATTATTAAAATTTAAAACGATACACATCCGTATATTAGAAGTCTTAAGAGTCTACTGCTCTTACCATGGTTAGTTTGTGCATCACGTCGTAGATATAAGCTGTAAATATAATGTTAATGACATGAACGTGATTGTAATAAATGCAGAGAATTTGTGCAAGGAAATACTTAAATACCTGCAGAATACATAATATTGTATGAATTTGTGAATATTTTGAAGCAACATTCATTACAATCTCAATGGTGACAACAGAGGAGTGCTTTCTGTTGAGCAACACGTGCACCCAATCACCATAAGAAGAGAAACTTCAATAACATATATCTTATATAATTAAATAAGGAAGCTCTCCTCTAAAATGAAATGGGGTTTGAATTAATGAAAAATGATGATTATTGAAAATGATAGACAATGATGCACAAATGAAATTACGTATAATTGGTAAATATAAAAAGAAAAGTTGTCAAGATGCAAACATTCCAATAAATGTCAATAAACGCAACACAAACAATGTTCAAACCCCATCACAACTTTGAACTATTGAAGCAAATATCGATATCTAGTTTTTAATCGATAAAAAAGACGTGTATAAAAATAACATTGATGGGAATCTAAATAGCCATCACCGTAATCAATGCCCTAGACAACATATAGATTATGGTCAGAAGCCATTTGAATTTATCAATCTGTTTCATTTGATTATAACACTAAATTTGATAACTTCAAACAACAATGAACTAACGTTAACTAAAATTCCAAAAATGTATACTAAATGAAACTGCCAGATTGTGGGAGATTTGAATTCTGAATAATGTCATAGACTATGCAATGGATTTACTTATTTGGCAGGTTCAATGTCTGATCTAATTAATCCATGCGTGGATGAAAATAAAAACGAAAAATTACATGATGACCTACAGAGCTAAAAATTTATAAATACTACATTATTTGACCTCTTTTAAACAATTTTATAAGAAAAAACATCTTTATCACTAAATGGAAGTATGGTTTGCTAAGTTATTTTAGTTGGATATTTCTGAAAAGGTAGGTAGTTATAATAACCATGCTAAGGGTAAGGGTATATTTGCTTGAAGGTGTACACAGCTAAGTGGATCATGCAGTATAGTAATTAGGTCATTCCAAGGGAAACTATACAGCAGAGATTGTTAACTATCAACTATTTATCAATACAAAGTATATTTACCCGGAGGCAGTCAGGGCGACACAAACACTGGTCGAGTGAACGACATTCAAGGATTACTAAATTAATTCTTGATAAGCATCTTGACAGCTTTCTTTTGTGTTTTTCTCAGGTTAGGGGATACTTCAAACTAACAAATATATTTCAGATTCAGGGATGAACTACTGTTGACTCAACAGTACCTCATTATTTTCAATGAACATAAAATGATAAAGTTATTTTGTTTTGGAAACATTTATTATTTTTGACATTGGTCGTTTTTTCTAACAGATCACATTCGAATGCTTCATTTTCCAAATATCGAGCCTAGCTGATATTATCATAACCTTTATTACTTTCAATAGCCCATTTCTCCCTTAATCTTTCTGTTGGACGACATTCTCCACAATATCACTACTAAATATAACTATCGATTTGCACAATATTCTATTAAAAGATAAAATAGTTATCAAAAACTCGTACACACATATTTGCCACTTACGAAGTTTCAAAACCTTATAATTATGTGTATTTATTAATGTACACTAATACGACGTACGTTATATTTTGGCAGTGTTAATTTATTAGCAATTTGTCTATCTAATTCAGTACTTAGACTTTTTGACACATAATATTAGTAAACGCTTAACGAAGGTCATAATTCATTAATACCTTATCTGATTTCGTTAATGATATTTTTACTAAAACATTATATCAAATCATTTAATGATATTTAACGTAAATTATAAACTTATTTACAAACTAACGTATTGCTTATCACAATGAGTCTTTACTAGTTACATAACAACAGTCGTCTTAGTTTGAATTTAAGCTGATGGTTGACTACATGTACCTACACTAATGATTTTATACTAAATAGTTTATTAGCAATATAGTGATCAGGATTTCCATTTTTGTCCATCTGAAATTTGTTGGACTTCCATTTGGGTTACCTAGAAAACATTTCTTATGATAATATTGCATACAATAGGTAGGTAAATATCATGTGATAAAAATATGAAAACCGATAAAAGTAAGAAAGCGTAACTCACCATTCATAATAAATTAACACTAACATAATATAATGTCTTCATATTTAAACATAGGAAAACGTTCAAAATACAAAAAACTAAATAATGTACTATTGAACTCAAACACTTCTAATGCAAAATCAAAACACACAATCACAAAAAACACAGCAAACTTAATTAATTTCAACACAAATGACATACAGCTCAGAGTCAAAATATTTGTACGATAAATGACTTATTAAAAAAGGTAAATATTTGTATATAATTGTGTCTGAGGCAAGATATTAAAGTATTGTCAAAAGCTGAATTGGTGAAAATTATTTCATCAATAAATTACTAGAGTAAAAGGTTGAATACAAAAAATACAAAGATCCCAAAGAAAATATTCAACAAATACAAACTTAAACTACAAAATCATATCTTAAATAAATTTCTTTACAAAATCAATACGAAAACTAATTGTACTTACACAAAATTAAATTTTGGAAACCTACTAAGTAGAACCTACTAGTTACGTGCACTGAGTTAAAATGAACACACATCACAAAAACAAAGACACTAAAGCAAAAGTGACTAATAAAGAAGGTACAGCGGATGACGCTGCTGATGGGTATGGGTTAGGAGCTGTATAGACGTCGTAAAAGCCAGCTCGGATGGGCACTTCGTTAGTCTCTTGGTACTCACCGAGAGCGGTCTGGACATAGAGGGTAGCGGGCTTTGAGTAGCCCAAAATATTGTGGGCACGAACGCTCATGCGGTAGCGGGTATCAGGTTGCAAGCCGGTGAGTTCATAATTAATAGCCTCATAGGACTTCAATTCTTGAGTAACGCATAGAGATTCGGACGATTCTCGCCATTCGCCGCTTACTTTCAGCACCTGGTGAATAAATTAAGATTCTCTTACGTAACAAATTATTAGAAGTCGGTATCAACGCTTAAAATTTGTTCATTACTTACGGGACAGTAGCTGACTTCATACATATCTATGGGTTCGCCATTATGAGCGGGAATTTTCCATTGTAGTTCATATCTATCAGCATATTTCCCATGCTGCAGCGATTCAGGACTAGGAGTAGGATCTTCTCGCCATTTTGGTTGCTCCGGTGCAGACCTGTAGCAACATGAAGCCAATCAGAAAAAAAGTTGTATGACCAAAAGATAAACATTTACGTAAATTAGACGCGCTTTAAATTACCTTCTCGGCATCACGACACTAATGGGTGCTCCCCAACTACCGGCTCCAACTATGTTTACTGCAGCAAATCTAAAATCGTACGAGAACATTGGCTTCAAATTTTCCACCACGTACGGAGAATTTACCGACCAAGTGCGGTTCTGTGAGTAGTTCCAATCGAAATTTCCGTTTTCTTTATATTGGACAGTGAAAGCAATAATTGGTGGATTCATTTCTTCAGCAGGTCCAACGATATTAAATGTTACTGACGTAGCTGTTAATATTTCTTGACGTACCTGAAAAAAAATGAAATAGATTAGTAGACAAACAATGTCCTCCATCATGTTTTACTGTAATACTATATTGGAAAGATGGAAGACCATGCCCCTCGCGCATTGGTATCCGCAGTCACCAAAAAGCTACCTTAATAGCTATGTTTAAATTGCATGACATAGACGCAGAGACGTAAATCATGATGATGAATACTATAAAATTATAACTTATATGTGATGCTTACTTGAACCACAGGTCCTGGTACAAAAGCTTCCCTAAGCTCGGTAGAATGAACGGCTTCACCATGTCTGTTTGTAGCAATACATTTGTAGTGTCCATAAAGACTGCGGGCAGTTGGTGTTACTCTTACGGTACTGTAGGGCCCAGCTCCATAGATCCTCACGTGTGGTGATTCTACTAAGTCTATTTCGTGGAATCTGCAAAAAAGTTGGTGTTATAACGTTAAAATATAAATCGAACAATAAACATATGGAATTGCCTTAAACTCTATCCGCATGAGACTGGGTCTGTAATATTTTTATCGCTAACCCAAATAGCAATAAAAAATAAAAAATCTTTATACATTTTTGTTGCCTTTCACTTAGGAATATATGTAAAATTTGGACGAATTAGGATTGGATGATATTAAACGCTCATCACCTCCATTTAATTGTTGCATTAGGAACACTCTCCGCGATACAGCTAATATTAGCTGGTTGTGCATTCCAAGTCCAAACTAATTGTATATTTTGTTCCTTGTTGAACACTGGTCGGAATTCCACCGTCAAATGTCCATTTTTCCTTGCTTCGCCACCTGTAAATATTTATATATTAATTGAAATCCTTGATAACTTTCGTACTAAAGATATGAAAGTAAAAGTTATTTTGATAAATACCGTCATTATTAGCAATACATTCGTATAAACCATCATCTGTTCGATTTAGATTCGAAATAGTCAGTACTGCACTACTTTGCATTTGGTCACCGGTTTGACGAGAGCTTGTTTCAATATTTATTCTGAAACAAATCGATTAAACTTGAATTCAAATAAACACCACAAAAAATGACAATATAATTATATGTAACATATGCACATGTTTTAATATGTCTAGATATTGGAAAGGAATTAAATATGATATGACGGTTATAATTTTTTTTATATTCCTGTTTGTGATCCCAAAATCTTATTAGGCGACTTAAAAGACATGACATTATAATGCTATGTAACATATTATTTTTTTAGACGGCTTACCTTCCATCATCGTTAGGCCCATTAACAAACGGTTCAGTACTACTACGTTTTCGGAACCTAATTCTAGGTGCTGGTCTTCCAGTAGCTTTGCATTCCAATCGCCCTTCGGTTTTTTCAGCGAGTGTGACATTTTGCAACTCAAATATTTTCGGTGGAACGAGTACTTCAACGTCAATCTCAGTTTCATTCTGACCAGCTTGGTTGACAGCGCTACATATATATTTGCCGTAATCTCCTGCTTCAACTCTATCAAATGTCAACAGTCCGGTGATTTCGTTAACGCTAAATCGAGGTGTACTTGCCAAATTCTGAAAGAAAGATGTTATTTAAAACAGTGAACAAACTTGTAGACTGAAGAGGCGTAGAGGTAAAAAAGTGGTGTTAGCACATAAAATATGAATCCGTTTACCCTGAGATTGTTAGCATTCATTTTGTACTTAATTTTGATATACAAGAAACTTACCTCTCGTGTTGAAGCTTTAATCCAAGAGTATTTTGGTGGGGGTTTGCCCCTAGCTTTACAAGTGATAGCGGCTGATCCACCTTCTTTAATTTCGACTGTTGGCTCACGTTCTTCCATTTCCGGTGCGGTGTAAACCTAAAAATTGTATTTAATTAGAGACATACCTACTTAAGGATTGAGAGTTTACAATTAATGTAAGTTAGTCTAGTACTCGTACCTCGAGTTTGATATTCCTCTCTGCAAGTTCACCGGTTTGGATGACAACAGCTCGGCAAGTGTATGTTCCGTCGTCACTCTCTTCGATGTTCTTAATCATAAGTCCATTCGCATGTATGACATATCTGTCACCAGTAGTGATCTGTGAAAAGAGAAGCACGTTTACGTGTAATTGTTATATAACGTATTGCTTTAAATTACAGTGCAAAAATTAAAAAAAAATCAAGAGGACATTAAATAAATCCGCTATTAATTAAGTCCGCCATTTGTACTTCTATTTTTTTGCAACAGTGCAATAAAGGTTAAATAAATAAATAAATGACGTTTTTGCCACTTTTATCCGCTTCTCCATTTGGTAAACTCTTCTAGTTGAAAAATACTGAATAAAAATTCTGGAAATACTTACGGGAGTTCCTTCTTTGAACCAATCAACAGAAGGCGCTGGTTCAGCGGCTACTTCACACATCAATTTGAAGTCTTTACCCTTAGTGGCAAATTGATTCTCGTTGGCATTAATCCATGTGATGGCAACTGAAATTAAAATTCAGGTCCCAATTACAAATGCGTCTACGATACATAAGGGGTCGCTAAAATTAAAAGTTTACAATGAATCAAAATACACCTTCTTAAAATATCGAATGTGAGATCAATATAGGTAAAGTGCTAATCTATGAGTATGTATCTGTAGAGTTTAATCTTTCTTACGAAGCTAAAATTTCAGTATTTTTTACAATTATAATATTATATTCCTTAAACTTGAATTCTCCTTTTGTGACTTTATCATGTCTCGTGTATAATGTGTTAGAAAACTTACCAAATGTATCCAAAACGACGCTAGCACTCATCGGCTCGTTGGTATAAGCGGACACGCAGGTGTATTTCCCGGCCATAGCGGTCGTGATTGATGATATATACAGCGTCTGCATCTGCTTTGTGGTGCTGGATTCCGTGTAGATCTCTGGTCGAGTGCTTGGGCTGTTGAAAATATTGTGATATTGAATTGTCATCATATTGCACATGATTTTCTGCTTGCTACCTTTAATGCATGTTCACTTGAAAATACTTATGTGTAGTTTTTATTTTTGTTGCTACTAAAAGCAATAATATCTTAGTGAGTAACACAGTATTTTTCATTTCATTTCATTTATTTAATTGCTTGTGAGTACAGTAGGTCTTATTACTAAATAATATTTCAACACAACCCTGTACCGGGCACTGCTATTCACTTACAAACATATAATACAATTTATCATGCATTTACGAAAATATTTTTTTTTCCTTTATAGTTACCTTGACATTTATGCATTATATTAAAGTTTATAGTTTGTCTTTGCTAACCTCAACTATAATTAACAATTTACCGCAAGCTTTTAACAGTCTTATAGAACAGTGTCCTTACAATTTCTTAGCTAGCTTATCTTCAGTTTTTGGCTTGGATTGTCCTACTACATCTCAGAAAATTTCATATCTTCATAAACCTTGTGAAGACGTGAAGCCACCTATAAGAACTACTTACGAAGCTGCATTGATGACTTGTCCTTTAGGATCCTTCCATTGCGGTTGCGTGACTAGCGCCGGGTCAGGCGCATTGGCCTGACACGTCAGGACCACCGACTTCCCCACTGCTACTGTTTGCTGTTCCTGCTTCGGGAAGATCTGCAGGCTTTGAGCTGAGCATCCTGAGGACAAAAGAGAATCGAGTTAATTTTTTTTTCAACGAAACTACTACATTACTGATTGTTAAAGGAAACAAGTTTAGTGTACACAAGGTATAAAAAAAAAACTTTCGAGCCGGTCACCCAAATAGCCCAACCCTCCATATAGACAATTTTTTCGCGATAAAATGTTTCCTCCCTCGTTTTCCTAATTAGAATACGATACTGAACGGACCTTAAACGAATCACCACTATTTTTGTTAAAACATTTCAGGAGCTTTTATATTTGGATTTATGCTTATTCGTCATTAACGAATAAAATGATTCCTCTACTTTTTAATGAACTTTTACATCAGCCGGGCATTTACTCCCAATACCAATTCGGGTATTTTCGTCAAGAAACATTTACATATGTGGAAACCACTGTAAATATAAATATTGAATCAAAAATTCAGCTGCGTTATTGTGGAAACTTCGTTATATTAAAAAGAAAACAGGAAAACTTTGCAAGCTGCAGCAGCGCAATGTTTAATTAAGTTCACTGCTATTTATTTCAAGGCACGTGACGCTGTTACTCTTAGTTAGTTAGCCCTCAGTCAGAGTACACAGATTACTACCAGCTGTGCTATTTAATAGAACTTGCACAACTTGAAAATTGGGTGTGAGGGAAAATAAGTTTTTTAAATACTACTGAAGAAATGCGATGATTTCTGCGAGTGAGCAAGCAATCCAAATATGATTTTTGAAATGATGTAGCTGATCAACAAGCATACGGAAGATTATAAGTGGCCCATCAAAAGGTCTCCTTAAACAAAACGAATTCTCCTCTATTTCCTACGCTAGTCTTTTTTATGTCTGGCAGATGCCTATAACGAGAGGACAGGACATGGCAATCAGTGTTATAATTAGACTTCTTTGGCGTGATTATTAAAAAAGGAGACGCTTTTAAAAAAATATTTTAAAATTGATGAAGATTTTTAAATTGATTTATGGATTTCTGTTTTATGGAGTACCCTTACTCCATAAGACAGACAAAAATCATTTTTAAAATCTTAATGGCAGTCAATAGAGTTCAACAGCAAAGCGGCCAAATAGCCATGGTAATTTTATTATACTTAAGCAGAACGGTCTGTGAACGAATCTATGTAACGAAAACGATGTTATAAATATTTGACAAAAAACGGGAAATAGTACTTCTTGATAAAACTTGAACCTTTGAATCTTAATTTTTTTTTGCTTTTTTTCTATGAAGATTACTAAACAGCTATCGCTGCTATCTCATCATTCATAATTATCAAATCATAGCAAAAATTCGTGAAATGTTTTTTTATTTTATTCTTATTTTAGCGACAAGTAGTTAGCTCTAATGTTTCATGAGAATAATGAAGTTTTGCTTTGAGAATGATGACTTTACCTAAATGCGATGACTGCAAAACGGAATATTGCAACTATGAATCTGAGTTGTGTGCACTGTGAAAGTTGTATCTAGCGAATAACGCTACCACGCGGTTTTGGTTGGCTGAAAAGTTTGGTAATTATCCGCGCTAACTGTTACTCTAAGTTACATAAAATAATTAGTTATTACGTTATTAAATACTCTTCTATACTGATTTTCTCGAAATCATTGGTTAACTTTCGTAATAGTAAATCGATATTATGGGTCATGGGTAATCATATGTTAAGCCCAGTTAAGGCTTGTGTTGTCGATACTGAAATGACTATATTATACAAGGTGGTCAAAAATGAGGGCATTCTCGTTGCCAGTGAGGTTTTGGGACGCAGCAGAATAGGTATCCTAGTAGTGGTAATAGTAGCAATTAGAACTATTTTCAGTGATTTCAAAATTTTATCAAGTCTTTTGAAAGTCCCTAAAACCTTTTTAGTGAGCCTGTTCTGAGTTCCAAAACTATATATTTAAGGGAATGCACTAATTTTGTACGACAGATACATATAGATAAGTATACACATAAAGAACAACCCTGACTAAGGAACGAATATTCGTGGTAAATAAATGCCCTCACCGGGGTTTTAAGCCCGAACCTCCAACTTCGTAGGGTAACTTTCGTCGAAAATATATTGCGTACTACATATAATCAGACATTGTCTGGCTTAAAACGAAAAATAATATGTTTGCCAAACAGATGCATTTTGTCGTAATTTTAGATTAGAAAACTACAGGTCTACCAGACAGGCTCATTTTATTATTTTTATTATTTTCCCGTACAACCGTCTCTAGTCACATTTTACATGAACCATTTTGCAATATTTGTTATTGCACATGCATTCGATCATGTGATGCCATTCATGTTCTTTCATAAACTTTTCTTACAGTTATATGACAATGTACCGCGTCTGATGTCGCATTGCGAAGTTTTGCTTTCAATTTTCAGTTTGAATTGTAAAAGTTACCACATTTTTACCCATTCGAGGCCATAATTTTTGGAGTTTGGATATGTTTTTAAAGAAATGAAATTTATGTGCACGCTCTGTAGCCCAAAACAACATGCGAGCGAGTCTTATGTTTCGTTTGATTTATCATTTTACGTTTTAAGGAACAGAATTTTTATTATTTCCTACTCACCTTTCGATTTTCTCGTGCATCCATATATTACTATATGAAGATTTTCATCAAAGTGCCCATAAAGTAGATAAATGTAATAATTGATATTTCGTATTTACGTTTCTCCGATTCGGTAATCATACATTTTACTCTTTGAGATTTCGTTCTTATTTTACTTGTTTCATTATTTATTTTATCCTGTAAATAAAGGGTTGAAATCTCTCTCCCTCGCTTGAGATACTGTGTAATTAGTGTCAACTTTCCACCGACGAGCGTTTATTTTCTGACGGGAGATTTACTTTATCAGACTTTCATGATGACGGTTGATTGTTATTGATTTCTTTTTATCACCATTCTTTCGATTATGGAACCTATTTTACTGTATTTTTTAATCAACGGACGTTATATGTGTACACTTGTACAGCAACATGGAAATTGGGTTTATTTTAGTGCGTAAAAAACATGTCAATCAGTTTAGCAATAAGCATGAAAACTGTCGAAACGCTAGTAAAATTACCTTTTTATAACTATCAACTAGAGAAACAAGAAAAAAAATAACTAAGAAAACATGAAGTTTACAATAAGCAGTACCAAAAATAAAAACTAAACGTTTATAAGTTAAATAACATTAAGGAAAACCTTAAACTTTTATCTACTAGAATTCAAATGAAAAAGTTTATGAAACATGTAACGTTAATAAAATTTCCATAAGACACCAACCCTAATATCTATATCATAATCATATTCTTGGTGCGTAGGTCGTCACATCTTCAGCTGTTGACAAGTATCGTCTCGACGGAGTGGAGGCTCCGAAACTTATTACGACGCCATTTGTTCAGAATCACAAATATATTTTTCCTTGGGGTTGTTCCCCTGACTTTCTAACGTAGGAGAGCTTGCAACTTTCGCTAACCATCATACATTTTACACATGATATGGATTTTACGGTAAAAAATGTTCTGGTTTATTTGGGCCAAGGATTCATCTAGCGATAGTATCTATAGCAGCAAGAATAGCATCTGCAGCGGAGACGCATGGAGTTTTTTACAATGATTTAAGTATGCAGTCCACGTTTTAGGGACCCTTCCCTTCCAAACGAGCTGCATTTTATACTAGCCAAATTACGTCTACGACAAAACAACAAAATTGCTCCGGATCGGAAAAGTCATTTCAGCAATAAATTCTCCAGATAATTTCTTAAATAAAAGCTTGTCAGTGAAGATGAAAATAAACGGGATAGATAACAAGATTCATGTTGATTTAGCACTGCCTGTGATGAAAACCGACGGGGGAGATGAACTTTTATTATATAAAAAATATCTGGAGGAAAACCTCATACACACAGGCATGCAAATTGGCTAGGGGAATTTGTATTGAATTCCCATATGAAAGAATCGTCCTGGCTTTATGAAAGAAGTACATTTTCAATAGACGGACTTTCAAAAGAGGAAATTATATTTATATACATAGTTTGAAACAAACGTTTCAACATCTTTTTAAGATAAAACAAGTGTTAATTTCCATGAATTTTCATTTCGATTAACTGATCCCCAGAGCAGTGTTTAACAAGAAAAGTTAGCACGCAGAAAGACGTTATATGCTAGATCGGTACATCAAAGCCTTCTATGAATTTTACAGACATTTATACCCTGGAGGCATCACAGAATTGAACTACTTCCGTATGTTTGCATGTTCATTTTTCCATATCACTGCACATTGAAGTATCAACTTTCTTCCATTCAAACCAAGGTTGCTTTTGTGGCCGCATAAATACTGAAGATACGTGCTTGATAAAGTAAGCGGTCATGAAATTACACCAACGGGAATCGGGGAGAGAGGGGAAGGACAAATTCGCCAACGAGGGGACAAGTGAAATAAGCGAGCGGCGGATTAAAGGGTTTGCGGAAAATTTGTATGCTTCATAACGGCCCAGCCTCCCCACTCGGTTTTGTATTACCAATTATGTTCATTTAATTCCTAACAAGCTCCGGTTGGATTTGCGGATGCGTGACGGAAAATTCATTAGCGGGTCTGTTGTTACGCAATGATGACTGTCAAGATGTGTCGTAACGTATCACAATTTGTTAAAACCATAGCTACCATTTAGATACCTAAGTGCTGCTGATAAAAATAAGGTAACGTGAAGGTAAATTAAAAACCGTCGTATAATACACATGCGAAAACGAAATTCGTAACTCGTGTCAATTTAAAGCACTGCCTTCGGTCGTGCTTTAATTTCTTTCCACTCTTTTCAGACTTAATTTTTTTCGCACTTGTATCGTAATGTGTACTATTTGAACAGACCAAAACCAAAATTGCAAAACTGGTAGATGTTTGGTTTCATAAAACGCGGCAATTTTTCAACAGTGACTAACCGATCTTTCCCTCTATTTTTGTCCATCATCAATATCCTCATAATTATGATGTAAGAGCTGCGTACTTGTTGGTGGAGTAAATTGTAGGCATTATTTTTCATGGGACAGCACTTTGACATCCTGATATAGTCAACTTCAATGAATTCCTTTATTTGGCTAAAGTAGGCAGCTCTAGGCATCCTCCTGCCCTTTCTTCCAATTTTCCATCTAAATTATTTAAGAGACAACTGTCGTACCCTATCCTGCATTAAGTGACCTATCATCTTGCCTCTCGTATCCTCTGTGTATATAGAACAACGCCCCTAATAAATATCATCCTTAGAACGTCTTCATTCCTCTTCCTTTTCATCTTACAGCTAATCCTTTCCACTTTACGCCATCATCACATTTGCAAAGCCTTAAATTTTTGGAGTTATATGTCAATTATTATAAAACTTTCACAAATAAATCAATATAATTCCCTCAACCTTCACGTTAAGACACGCAACATTCTACAAAAAAAGCAATTCCTATTTCAAATATACATACATAGTTACATACCTATGAACGAGTATAAGTATGTGTTACTTACCCAAACCTTTTACGAGACAGCAAACGGACAGATGTAAAAAACGACCCTTTTCCCCTAAACACCTTTTAACATCACCTTTGACTTTCGTACAATGGGCAAATCGTAATACGTCGGTGCAACGAACCGCGGCAGTTTCAGGTCTACCGGAGACGTCCCCTGGATGTCCCATTGGAAATCAGTCTCGAATAGTGATGGACAGAATCTGAACCTTTTGAGAATTTGAAACACGGACTCAATTTTTAGATATAAAAATTGAGTCCGAGTCAAAATAAATTAATACATGAAGACAATGCAACAATAAGATTAAAAGACTATGTAATCTGAGCCAACTAACAAATAATTGTAGTTTTTCTGACCAGTTAAGTTTTTGGCGGCAAACAAACTGCAGTTTATTGAAGGAAATATTACACCTCGCTGGATTAACATGATTATGCCCATCATTACAAAATACATTCTTGGAAAATAATAATAAAAAGGCGTTTAAAAGAATGACCCACAGAATGTCGATCGTATTCTGTCTCCAACGTGGGGCAAAAATACATTGGCCCGTCGGCGTCGATCAATTGAACATGAAGGCAGCGTGCCTAGAAGAATTTCGAGTCTTAAATTATGTGAGTCTAGAGGATTCGAACCTTCTCTAACACTATTCCTAAGGCCACACAAAATTGGAATCCTATTCTTTCATTACAGAATTTGATAATAAAACATTGTTAAAACCAACAGGGTATAGTGATTAATAGCTCGGCATTATTTCCTAATTAAGCCCACCTTCCCCGGATGCTAGGGGAGCATCGGCAAACTTGGAACAAACACGATTGTACGTCTATTGCAGTCGAAAATCCCGAAATCTGTAGACGATAGACGAAAAGCCGAAAATTACGCACGAGTAATTAAAGCAGAAACTCGGGTTTTAGTTAGAGCTAAGCACACAAGTTGCCTAAGTCTATGTTTGTTGTATTCGGAGGATTTCCGATATCTGTTTTAGATACAGTACTTGTATACTACTATTAGCTTTCTTAAGCATGTGAACATTTCCAAGAAGCTATAAGTTTTGCGTACCGTAAAACCACCCAACTATAATTCAGTACCACAAGTTCGACTACTAGCTATAAGCATCGATCAGTCCTAAATTCCCAATCTTTTAGTTTTGTCAAGTTATTATATGATTAAGATATTTTACTTCAGAACTGTAACCTATAATAATAAAATAACACGTAATCGGAGATATAGGATTTAGTATTGGACCGTAGTTGACAGATTTTGGACAATAGTAAGGTTAGGAGGTTTTAAGTTAGGTGGCTAAATAATTGACTTTGATTGATTTTTTTTTACATGGATGTGTAAAAAGACTGTCACTAAATTATTCGTTCATAAACACTCTAAGTACTCAGAAATATTTGCTCTTCTCGTAACCTTTCAACGGTTAGGAAGAATCTGAAATAGGAATTGTATTGTACATAGTACGTTTTCAATATTATTTCAGAAGTTTATATAAGCTACATATAAGCAATTTAGAAAAATCACTTTCATAATAAAACAAATGTAGGTGGAATGGGAATATAAGTACAATAAATGCCTGTCTGTTTCTTTTATTCTTCAATAATCATAACAATTACAACAATCTGTTTTCCTTTGTTATAACTTGTAACAGACAATAATAGAATCTGACAAGCCAGTTCACCCCATTTGACATGTGACTCCTCAGGCTCAGAAAAGGCCGTCTGAGGGAAATGAGATAAATTACTGCTGTGGTTTGTTTGTTCAAAGGGGCCAAACCACCTGCGGCGAAACGTTACTCATCTTGTAAAGCTCTTGTAATCGAAGAAAAGCGTAATGATTCTGCACAAAAGCATCGTACATAACTCGAAGCAGGTGCTCGAGTTCTTGGGATTACCATTAACGCGGCTATTTAGAGTAAACGAAGATCCGTAACAATAAATTTTCAAGGTAATGCTGCTAAACTTGGCTAGGGGCGTCATTATCAGTTTAGCAGGGGTCTTCTGAAAAATATAAAAAGGATCTCTCCGCTCCGAAACGTCGTTGAGTGCGAGGGCGTAACGAAGTGTGCCCCACTTAAAACAATAGCTAAATACGAGGGTCGATCGGCCCATTGTACTCAAAACCGGAGACCACTCAATATGTGCTGAATTCGTGGAATTTTTATGGGGCGCATTTTGGACTCCTTTATTGCTTTAGATATTTACGGCGTCCCGTGGGACACATAAATTCGAGTCCTTTTTGGAAACCGCTCAGCCTGTTGCATAAACTGTAAGTATGAAGTTTATACCGCATTGTGAGAGTTATTGATAAAAATTGAGAAATCTACATGCCTACAAAATACTGAATTATGTAACATTCGATGTATGCCATGACATGATACACCAAACTGCTACTCTACTATTTGGCCTATTGGTTTACTGTCAATCTGTTTAAAGCATTACGTTCACTATACTCATACAAACTATCATGTATAGTAAAACATGTATTTAATTAATAAGTAATAACTATAAAAACGTAAAGAAGTGGCGCATTTTCATGTCAGCATAATTTAAAAAAATAATCTTGTTTTTCACCTTTCCAAACCAATAGTACATTGCAAATTGATCAAATTTCACCCCTGGCTTTGTCAGACCATTAATTACTACTTGATGCTCCGTACCCCTTACCCCGTTGTACCCCAGAGTACAATCCCCTATTACCCTTACTAAGGTTCGCGGTCATAGTCCTACACGTGAGTTTAGTTATTGATTGCGCCCGACACATTTAAATCATTTTCGTATTTTACCCCCTATTTTTCTTATTTTTATATTTTTATGTGATTTCTATGGACTATCTAAAGCTCTTTCATTCCTAAAAATGTCCCAAGTAAGTAAGTCGCAAGAACGCAATGAAAGGTTCGAAAAATTTATGAACGAAACATTTTTTTCTAATTATAAAGATCGGTAATAGTAGAGTAGGTACTAGTTACGTATTTATCAGCATCTGGCTATGACAAAAACACGACTTAAAGAAGGATAGGATTTATTACTTGAATAATTACTCGAAGTAGGTTACTTAAGGTAATTTTGGTGTTTGCCGTTAAGTAAATAAAGTTGCCCCTTTTGATCTGATACAAGTAAAACTCAGATGGACTGAGAGTGGTTGATCCAGATGATGATGATTATGCAGGCCAATGGTAGGGGCACCGTTTATTGGCCGCAAACAAACCGACATGCCTTCACCCCGCATTTGTTTATTACCTTTGCCAACTTCTGTAATTGACTTTTGCGAAGATATTTCGGTTTGTTTTAAGGAATGTAATGAAAGTTTTGGATGACTTCTTCACAGACTAAGGTAATACTGTTTGAATTTGTAATAAGGAAACAAAAGCACCTCCGTTTCATCACATATTAAAACTGGAAATTAATACATACCATTTTGTGTAATAAGCAGAAACTTATAATGTAATGAGCACCTTTACATAATAAACTTTTTACTTAAAACTATATATTTGACTATTCAATCCACAGTTAATAGGAAGTATCAGATAAATGTTACCTCTATCTTTTTTCTTCCCATGACGTGAGAGAAGGACAATTACAGTTTTAAATAATAAATACTTTATCCCGCTACTGAAAAAATAGACATTAATACTAAATTTATATATATACGAAAATCGAGTAGAGAGGCTCTGTAGTTCAAATAACCACGACAAGAATCATCTCTTACAATCTGTTTTTTATCTTCATTTTCGACAAAAGTACCTTTTAAATAATATTCCGTGAAGTAAACCGAAAAATTAATGAAGCTTTTAAAGACTGCGGTTTAACTGATGTCTGAAGAATGTGATGACGTCACGGTCTCGATAGGGTCCAAATGAAGTATTCTGCCCTGGGTACCAAAAAGACGTACATGCATTATAATACATTCTAGTTAGATACTCATACGTCATTTTGGTTAAGAATGACTTGGCCCACCTACGCGGCGATTATGGTCAATTCTGGAGCGAAACTAATCTCAATTTAGTCGTGTAACTTTTGTATGTACCAATGTATCATCAAGTAACGTCTTTGTCTATTCTGGTATGTTATTCTGAAACCAATTGTCTATCATCAAATCTTCTACTCAAGTAATGACAGTTCATGGACTAATATTAATTTTATTATTCTATACTTTTGCATTTTCCCTTAAACCTGATTAACTTGCTTGTAAACAGAATATTTACTTACAAATAAATGTATTTTACGATTTATCCAATTGACCTGCTTTATTATCAAATTCCTTTTAATGTGCCACAGTTGTAATTAAATTAATTTGAATGTAGGCTACCCTTATCATTGCAATAAAACTTGTGAATCTTCAAAGGAAAATACCGACCCCTGAGGTATGCCGATTTGTTTTGGGAAGATAAACGCTCCGATTTACAAAAAGCGTAATCAAATTAATTCGGGGAACGTGAATATTGATGAAAAATAGATTTCAACGATGCATTAAAAATGGTGCGCAATTCCACGTATAACATGTTCCGGAATTTGAACGGGAAATATAATTATGAAATATGTTTTATAAAGGTAAACTCAACAAGGCTTATGTTTTAGGTACATACTGGAGATGTACATAATTCAAATACGTTAGGTCAGAACAGGATGCTTAGCCAAGTTGCCATCGTAGTTTTCTCTCTCTGTCACTCTTTATTATTAGTGCGACAAAGACAGTTAGCTGCCTTTCGGTTACGATTCACGATTAAACGTTAGCCATTGGCAATCTGTCTAACCACCCAGAACAGGAACAAATTCGCTATGAATGCTTACAAATAAAATAATCCCTGTCATCGTGGTTTTAATTCTAACCTAGGATCCAGTCGTAGGCTGGATCAGGTATGTGAGAATCGGATCTGTCATAAAATCATTCTAGCAGATATGCCTGTTGTTTATTGCATGTGAAAAATTCGACACTGATTTGGGTTCAGGCAGGAAAAATATCTCGCGTCATAATTTGGTAGTTCCTAAAGAATAGTGTATTTGATACATCTGTTCCTATGTGTTGAAAAGGTTGCCTGGGCATTTCTCCGAGCGTTTTAACCGCCGTGACTTCGGTGGCAGCTACACGAATCCCGTGAGATATGCAAGAACTTTTCGATATATTGGTAGAGGTAGTTGACATTTACCAAGATATCAAAAAAAAATATGAGATACCCACGGAAATCGGGTAATAAAGTTGCCACCGAAGTCACAGCGGTTGAAACGCTCGGAGAAATGACCGCCTGAGCCTATACCCTATGATTACTACAAATGTAATTTACACAAGTAATCTAATTACTTTTTGCCCAACTCTGATACGCATTGGCACCAAGTCGTCTTCATCATTATCTCATACCTAGTACCTACCTAAACTAGCAGGGGCATTCTGAAATTTCATTACCTTGGCAATAACGTGCACGTCCCACCCGTGATTTGTATTCTGTACCTCGTCCGTCTGACCAGATTAATTACCCGCCCCATGTTTACCAATAAGCCGTGACTTTAGAGTTTAGACTAATCTTTGACGGAATGCAGATTTATAAGCTACCTGATAAAATGGGGTTTGGGGTGATAGTAAATTTACTTGAAATCGATACGCACCTATTTTTGACGTCGATGAAATTATCAAAGTTGATTCTGATGAGCAAATCTTTTGACTTGCTTTATTAAAAATATCAGCTAGGTAAAAGTACTTTTGGATTTGTATGTGTTGTTTTTTTTATTATGAAGCTATTATTCAATTACGGAACTTTTAATGACATTTAGTTGCTACAAGAGTTTCACCGAGTGAACTAAGCAAGGTACATAATAAGAAAAAATAACAAACAACAGAGTAAGTAATTACTCTTTCAATAGTTATTACAAAGCCAAAGTCAATTTACTATTCAGGATTATCGACTGAAAGTAGATTAAATTATAAAATTGTTTTTCTGGTGAAAAGTCTGTAAAAGCTATTTACGTTACAGACATTTACAAAGAGCGTAATGGCAGTTCTGTTTATTATATTTATTTCCATTCCTTTATCTTGCTTCAGACGTCAAACGGGCTTAGCAAAACTTAAGAATACAATTACGAATATTTTCTAGATAATATTTTCTATACCTAATGTTAACTATCTATACAGTTGAAGAGCCTTCACCAATTTATGTACTTTATTATATATAATTGGGCGTCTATTTAGCTTTTCTTTTGATACTGCATATTTTGTAGATGCCCCTGTTTCGCCCTAAGGCTAAAGGTAAACATTTACAAATGATCATGTTTATCTGAAGCTTACCGATATTTTTTTGCGTTCCATAATCCAAAGATAAACAAAATGGCGGGCGCGAACGCATGTATGGCTGAAAGCTGATCACTTGTCCCCAGATCACGTGCTGTTTGCTGAACTAACTGTCAACGGGGGCCAAACGTGCTTCGCACCTCAGCGAAGTTATTAAACTGCGAAGATGCTCAACTTTATTCGACGTACCAAAGTTTGGTAACAATTCAAATTTCAACAATCCTGAGCTAGTTTACGGAGGAATATGAGGGGCGTGTATTAATCATGTAAGGATTTTCATACCTATTGTTTATTCGCAAATTACGTTATATAATCCCGTTTTAATTCCACTAACATCGTCTTACCATCGAGTATAACCGCTCTGGTGTATTTCTTTCTAACGTTCCTATACAGTGAACCTTATATGCAACTAATAATTGAAAAGGAGATAAGCTCTTTGGTACAAAAACCTTTACCTATATTAACATTCAACAAGTTGAATTTGCAACAAAGCCCAATTTTAAATGGATTACTTAAAAAACATACATATGTATTTAACATAGAAGCACCAATTAAATTTGAATGTACGACAAGAATTGTGTAATTATTTACAAGTTAAGGAGAGAATCACCAAATTATAAAAAAACAACTTCAACCAATTTCTCCAAGATCCCATGGCAAACCCCAACTTGGTGCCAACGGAACACATCTCGGGGTTATATACGAAAAAAAAATCAGTTTACGACTGTCGGAGAAATCGAGTACCATACATACAAAAAATACAGTCCAATTGAGAATGTCCTCATTTGTTATAGTCGGTTAAAAATCCTTACATGTTCACTAAATGGCCCCTAACTAAGTGAGTAAAACTTGAGTTCTAGCTCAACACCGTAAATTCTACAAGTGTAAGACACCAGCCATTATTTAAGGCAACGCAGTACACGAATCTCTTGAGACAGAAATTGTAATTGTGGCTGGCATTTCGTGGTTCCACCTCTCCTAATATATTTGGGTGTTTTAAAACTATTGCGGGCAAGTTAGTTAATGTGATTTGTGAGATTTGGAGAAGAGGGGAGTTTATTTGGAGCTTCTGAACCTTATACTGTAGTTAAACTTTGTTTCGTGTGTTTATCTACGTCTGCGTCTACGGTTGTAACTTGTATCAAGGGATATGTAACCTAATATATCTATTAACGTAACACTTTTTTCACTTTTTGGTAAATTACATGTTTCAGAAAATTTTATAATAATTTCTTCTATTGCCTGATTTATAATCGAAAAAAAATGAATTTAAAAAAAAAAATAGCGTTTTAAGTATTGTCAATCACATTATTCGAAAGGTTCTTGAATGTATTTCTGTTTGGATAAAAATTACTTTATTTTAAATATGGACAATCATTCGGACTAGCCAACTCTTT